>SRPY01000075.1:0-73245 GCA_018360145.1 Claviceps africana
AAGAAAAGAAAAGAAAAGAAAAGAAAAGAAAAGAAAAGAAAAGAAAAGAAAAGAAAAGAAAAGAAAAGAAAAGAAAAGAAAAGAAAAGAAAAGAAAAAAAAAGAAAAAAAAAGAAAAGAAAAGAAAAGAAAAGAAAAGAAAAGAAAAGAAAAGAAAAGAAAGGAAAGGAAAAGAAAGGAAAAGAAAAGAAAAAGAAAAAGAGAAAAAGAAAAAAAGAAAAAAAAAAGAAGAAAAAAAGACAGAAACAAACAAAAAAGAGCTAACACCCCCCAGTTCGCAACCCCACGGCGTCCAAGACCAGGCCGCCGCCCTCCGCGCAGAAGGCATCCCCGTCACGACCGGCCCCCTCGGCGAAATGTCCGTCGATGTCGCCCTCTACGGGTGGTTCCCCAGCCGGCTGCCCTCCGAGGCGCGGCCCGCGGACGGGGCGGATGCGGACGCGGGATAGGAGCAGGGAGGGATGCTGGCTCATCAGATACATACAGTGGGTGGCCCAATGTATTTGGTCAAGCTTATATACAGATATACAGATATACAAGAGCCACTGAGACACCACTTCATAGTCTCATAAAAGGAAACCTCACTGCAGAATGCACATGTCAACGGAAACAACACGGCTTGGTTCCGTGCCAGGAGCGTGCGAGAGCAGCTTCGTCACGTCACCACCACACCTGGTTGACCTGGTTGACCTGGTTGATCTGGTTACCTTGCAGATTGCCAAAAATGGGATGCTTCTACATATTCGTCGCCTACACCACCCTCGTTGCGTCCATCCACCACAATACAATGCCCACATGTTGCCGGAGGGGGGATGCTCTACATGGCATGATGGACTAGAAATATCCGTCCAGAAAAGAAAAAAAAATAGAACAACGAAAAGAAATGGTGTGCAGCACAATTATTTCACAGCAGTCCGTCACCCCCAAAACGCCTTGCCCACTGAAACAAAAGAAACACAGGTGTGCGCCGCCACCATGCATCGCCCATCTCGTCGATTCTCGTCGATTCTCGTCGACCCTCGTAGCCTATGCTCCCCGGTAGTCGAGACGGGCGAGGTGCGGATCCAACAGCTGCTTACGAAGCGGGAATCCAGACGAGCTCGATGATGCCGTCAATGTTGCTCATGGGCTGCGAGTCTGGGTGCACCCATCGTCCATCGTCCTGCTTCCGTATATACGTTTGCAGGACGGAGCCGTCCGATCGTACCTCCGACTCCTCCAACTCCCAGGCAATCTTCCTGCCCGTTTTTTCGAGATTCGGTCGTCGCGGCCCCATCATGAAGTCGAGGTTCCAGCCCTTGTCCGGGGGCGCGGCGAAGAGCGTGGCCTCGAACTGGGTCGAGTCGAAAGTCACGCCTTGGGGATAGTGGGCTATCGAATATCCGGACATGATAAAGTCGTCGGCCGTCTGGAAGCGCTGCAGCGTACAGTCTTCTCCGCAGATGTATGCGATCTTGGCGTACTGGAGAGGCTTGGCCCTGTGCCAGCCTCCGCCGCGGTAGTGGTGAAGCGAGAGCGGCTTGATGCCCCATTCGTAAAACCCGGCAGGGTGGCCGTAAAAGTCCAGCTGCCACAAGTCCCAGACCGTTGTCAGCCGGGTTTCCGTGTTTTCGTAGATGCACTTTCTGAGAAGAATGTCTCCCTGCGGGCCCCAGCCCGAGTTGGATTCCTTGATCTTCTCCGCCGTGGCGCACGAGTCGTAGAGCTCCGTGATCTTTTCGGCCATGGGCAGCGACAGAAAGACACCCGCTCCGCCAAAGGCCTGGGAACCGTGTCTGTCTAGCGCCCCGACATCCTCCGACAGCGTGCCGATATACATTTGGCGGGTGTGGTCGAATTCTGCCATCTTGTCGACTAACCCGTGCATGCTAGGGAAAAAGGTGTCGTCGTCGCACGTCACCAGCCACTTCTTCTTGTGGGCATCGGCATCATGGTACAGGGCGGGGACCAAGCTGAGATATCTGACTGCCATTTCCAGAGAGGGATCCGAGTGGGAGACGTCCACGTCGATCCCGGCGTCTCCCAGCAGATTGGCCACCTCTTGGAGCTCTTCATCGTTTGCGTCCATGAGCATGAGCAGCAGCTTGCCGCCGTTGGAGTGACCCCTGCTGTCGGTAAGCCAGAAGACCCATTCGTCGATGGGACTGCTCTCGGGGTTCATGAACCGCTTCAATGTGGTTGACACTCCAAACAAGAAGTCGCTGGCGTTGACCGTCGAAGGCAGCCCCGATGCCGGGACTTGAACCTCAAGCGGCTTGTCGCAGCTGTCCTCGTTATGTGGTTTGTTGACGTCGACTGTGAGAAAGGCACCATTGAGGAGGTTCTGATCAAGCTTTGTCATGCATTTACGCTCAAGTCCTTCTTTTCTCGTGAATCGAACATGTCGCTTCATGTACTGAAATCGCTCGTTCACGTGGTACTTTGTCCTGATCTTTTGCAAATGAGTAATGTCGATGCTGCAGTTCGTATGGGGTATGCCGGACGGCACTTTGTTATCTGCAGGTACAGAGGCTCCCGAAAAGGGCGCGTCACTATCATGTGGTGACAGTTGTTGGTCAACAGGTCCTAGCGGGGCGTCTGGTTTACGGAATAGACCACGTTGGGCCGATACTGGGTCTGAACGAATAAAGACCACAAGAATGAATAGCACGCAAAAAGCGGCAAGCAACGCTCTCACACAAGGACTCCTCATTGTGATGGAGCGTTTTGGACCAGGGAATGTTGACCCCATGTCTGTCGATGTTGTTGACGATGTAGTCGTCGTCGTCGTCGTCGTCGAGACCAAGAAACAGAGGAGAAGGGGGAAGGAGAGAAGAGAAAAGAAGAAGAAGAAGAAGAAGAAGAAGAAGCAGAAGAAGAAGCAGAAGAAGAAGCAGAAGAAGAAGAAAAGAAAAACGCGTCGTGACCCAAGTCTCAAAATAGGCCTCTTCCTTTCCAGGACTTCAAAGATACGGTCATGAGAGCCCCAACCACTACGATTCAAATCTCAACGAGGGGATGCCCCCAGATATCCGTGTCTCGAGGCAGAAATAGAAGAGCGGGCTGGTCGCGTTAGACCTCTGCAAGACAGCAGGAGACGTGGCTGAAGGTGGCTCGGTGGCGAGGATTCGGCGGCTCGGACGGCTCGGACGAAGTGAGAACAAGTTGGTCGGCGAGGGTAGGATGGAAGATGGTGTTGTTTGAGTACGGCACGGGTGAAGAGAAGAAGATATTCAACCGCGTTCGGGTCATGTAAAGACGGTTGGCAAGGCGGAGAAACGTCGTCAACGAGCGGCGGAGGACAAAGCCTGCATCCGGTGGCTGATGTTCAACGTCGGGCGAGGAAGACAGAATCAAGTGCCGTCAAAAGGCGACGAGCACACGAGGCAGCGAGGCAGCGAGAGACAGGAAGAGATGAAGAAGGAAAAGAATGTGAGGCTTTGCGGGTGCGCCGACAAGAGATGCATAAAACGAGGGAAAGGCTCGAGAAGCAGAAGTGAGAGGAAACAAGGGCCAACTCAAGGTTGGGATCCAGGAAGACGGCCCGTCTTTGGGACGATGTCGAAAAGTCCCGGTTTATGCAACAGCACCGGGGGAAGGGGGGGGGAGGAGGGTAGGAAATACCTATCTCGAGTAGCACCTCCGTAGCAGGAGGTAGGTACCTAGAGTAAGGAGAGATGGGGGGGTGTGTTGCAAAGCATATGTAGGTACCTACTTCCTACTTATTTACCACCCGTACTTGCCTTCCGAGTACCTACTTCCTGGGTACCTCAAGTACCTAAAGTACTTGAACTCCTCGAGTGGCACGCGGCCGGCCTGCACAGCGCGTACGTGCACATGTAAAGATGGATTTGGCTGCCCGCGCACTGGCGTCCAAGTGTCTGTCCGTAGAGACGAAAGTACCTAGGAACCTACAGGCTACCGAGAGGCAAGGACCTACCTACCTACCTACCTACCTACACAAGGAGGCATGCAGGCACTCGGCTCTGGCGACTCGGGTGGCGGTAACAAGCCAGACGTGACTGTCGCCTTGGAGTGCCACCACAAACGGGCATCAGAGCCTCCGACGTCTCTCAGCACGGTGGGCGCCCGCCAGGGGGGGGGTGGTTGAAACTGTGATTGGACAGCAAACAGCAGGCTTCACCAAGGATGGCAAACGGGCAGCTGGGAGCGTGTGGGGCGAGCTGGACGACGAGTGAGACCAGAGACCCGAGACCAGCGACCACGGGCACGCCGTTTGCTCGTCAACTCCCGTCGTCAAGCCAAGAAGAACTCAAGTCGTCGTCTCCTCTTTCTTGCTCTCCGGGGGAAGGTCGATCCGACACGACATCGGATCCAAAAAGGCACCCGTTTAGCGGCGGTTAACACTGGGCCCTAGTAGGCCTGGCAACTCCCCCCCCCCGTCACGAGCTGAGCCGATCCAATTCACCGACTGAAGCGGCTGGCACTGAAGCGGCTGGCGCTGGCCCTGGCCTGGGGACTGACGGGGAGGGCCAGGCTCAGTACGTGCCGCATGTTCTCCTTGTATGTACATTATGTATTTTGCGCCCCCCGTCTTGTCGGAAAATCATCCGCCAACCTACGCTGCCCATGTGGGTCGGCAAGGAGCACAGATGCCATGCCATGCCATCCAGCCGCCTCGCTCCAAATACGACGACCTTGTCTACACGTATCTCTCATCGACTTCTCAAGTTTTAATCTTTTCGCTACTTGTTGATGCCACGGAAGCCGTGTCGCGTGTCGTCCTCGAACGGCCCCCTACATGCCGCGACGACCATGGCGCGTTTTGCTTCTGTCGCGGCCCATCGTCGTGCAGATGCACTCGGCATGTCATGTCACTCTCACTCGTCGTCTTATTTCCCCCTCCCATTGTCCCCTTCTCAACATCGTCCCGTCTCGTGCACCGCCACCGCCACCGCCACCGCCACCGCCCGTCCTTGCCCAGAACCAGACCAGACACACGCCCAGGCAGAGAGGGCCATTGTGCTCGCCCCGCAGTGGGCCCCCGCTGGATGCCTCATGTGGTGGCACAGGCCAGGCTAGACGCGCAACGTCCCTGCAGTCTGCTGGTCTAGCGCCGCCAGATCAAACAAAAAACAACAAAAACCCCCCCGCGCGCGGGCCGAGACGGGCCCCGTGCCTAGTGGATAACCGATAACCAAACATTTGAAGCACGCACGCCCAAGACAGCAGTCTATAGGGCTACCGAGCCACGCCCCCCCCCCCCTATTCCGAGACCTCGTGTTGAATCTGGTGCTGGTGCTGGTGCTGGTGCTGGTGCTGGTGCTTCGTGCCAAGTCAAGTCGACAGGCGACAGCTGCCCTGGCTCTGGAAATCTTGCTCGGCGCATCCTGTGCCGGGACAGGTATGTGCCCAAGGAGGGCTCTTTGTTTTTTTTTTTTTTTTTCCTTCTTTTCCCCTCTTTTTTTTGATTCCTTTTCTCATGCAAACTCAGTGGCACAGGACCACCCAGATTGTGCTCCCCACCCGGGACAAGAAACGGGGTAGCCATACTCCGTTGTGCGACCAACAGACGCAGCACTAAAAAGAAGAAAGAGGGAAAAAAAAAAACACAACTCCGAGTCCCCCTCGAACCAAGTCGACGCCAGACGGCCTCAACGTCAATCAAGCCGCTTCCGGTATTCCTTCTCGCCCCCGCGGGGACTGCCGACGGCACACCCTCGACCGCCTCGCACAGTCTCAGTGGCATGCCGCGCCGCCCTGCGTCCCACCACGTCTCACTGCCGCAAATCATGTCGATAAGTCGTTTTGGATTCCTCGGCTGGCGGCTGGAACTGTGACATGCACTCGCTCGCAACACCCCACACCAGAGAACCAGAGGCTCACAGAGTCACTTGATCATATCTATGCTTCCACATACCAGGCCCCAGCTACACCATTCTGTCCTCTGGCTGTCCTCTGGCTGTCCTCTCTTTGTGCATTCGCCTCCAACCTGTTCGGTTGTGCGGCTTCATACACCTTGTGAGAGGTGCTTGAACATAAAAAAAAACACGTGTGTGACCTTGAACGGAAAGCCCAGCACCCCAAAGAGGCATCCCGAAACCTCCTCCAAAAGAAGATGATTAAGACATATATACATACTTATACATACATACATCTATATCTATACATATACATGTTGGACATTATATCGTCTTTTTCTCAGCGCTAAAGCTCGTCCAAGATGCTCATCCAGATGAACAACCCCCCCGCCGCACACAGAGCCATCGCCGTCAATACCCCCGCCCCGATCCTATCCTTCATGGTAATCGGACTCAAGGGCACGTCGCCGTTATCCTTGCCCCCGGCATTCGCATTTCCCTTGGACGTGCCCCCCGTGGAATTCGTCACCGGGCCGTCTGTCCGGTCAATCAGCAGGCTCACGACCGCGGCCAGGACGTCCATGAATTCGCCCGCGCCAGTCGTCTTGTCCAAATTGGGGTCCACGAACTTGCCGTAGCTCCAGTAGAAGCCGCACTCGCGACCCGACGGGCCACCCGTGCATTGCCGAACGGCCGCCTCGGCCGACGCTCGTAGCGTGGGAATAATCACAGCCCTGGTGTGCGGCGCCAGTTGCGTCACCACGGCGAGCCATCGGTGGACATAGCCCTTGTACGAGAGCATGTCGGGCGTGCAGATGCTCGTGCCGTTGGCAATTTCGCAAGCAAGCTCAAAGGCGATCTTGTTGGGGAAGAAGCTTTTCAGCAGCGCGCCGAGAAGCTTGTCGAGGCGAGTCTTCCACTTTTCGTCTCTTGTCTGGCGCGTTTGTCAGTCAGCATCAAGAATTGCTTGAGTGGCGACGCTTAACAAGGGTCGGGCAAAAAGGGTCGAGAGGAGGCAGAAAGGTCGCAAAAAAGGGCCCGCCGCCTACGTAGTTGTACATGAAAGCCGCGCCTTGAGCGACAACGCCGGCATTGTACGAGTACTGCGCTTTCACAACAATGCTGCAGTTTTCCTTGACGTTGGCACCGTCGTAGACAGCCCAGGACTCGTTGTCGATGAATTGCACGCCCCATAGCCAATCCCAAGTCTCTTCGGCGCGCCGGGCATACGTGTCGTTTTTGGTGTATCTGGCCAGTCTGGCGCCCATGTTGAAGAAGATGCCATTCGCGATGGCTGTTTGGCAGGAAAAGAGGAGAATAGGAGAGGAGAGAAGACAAGTTAGTTTGACACAAGGCCACAAAAGCATAGTTGAAAAGGGGGACAAAAGAAAGATCTTCTTTTTTTTTTTTTTGGAAAAAATAAAAATAAAAATAAAACAACCAAGTATAAATAAATAGAATAAATGAAAACTGTGCACAGACTGTTCTTATAATCGTATCCTTGGTTCGTCGGCGGAATCTGCCAACGCAAGCCGCCATTGCAGCTCTTGTCATAACGGCTGGGGTCGGCCTGCGTATTCCAAACTGCTTGCGCCAGAGCAAGCCATTGAGGCTGATCGGAAGGAGGGTTAGGAAACTTGTTTTCCGCGGCGAGCATAGCGGAGAGCCCCCAGAAGCCTTGGTCGTCGTTGCCCAGGGAGAGGGTGTGGTTCTCGGGCATATAGTTCTTGTTGCCGCCGACTTGATGCAGCATGCCCTGCATCACAATCTTGTTGTAGGTTGCATCGCCCGTGTACTTCCAATAATCAATCATTGTGCCCATCAAGGCGCCGCCCTCCCACCAGTAGTACGGGCCCAAGCCAGTAGAAGGGGGACCGGGTAGGATGCCGGGGATCTGGCCTGGCTCGTGTCCGTGATACAAGCTCATGAGATCTTGTGCGACTAATCTTGATGTTTGGATAATGTTTTCTAAATACCGGGCGTTGAAAAGTTAAAGGCGCACGAGGAAGCATTGACGAGGGTCGACGGCCGGGTCGGGGAAAGAATAGCCGTCGAATTGTTGGCCGGCCGATCCGCATACTGAATGCATACCTGTTGTGTCGATGCTGTAGCTGTGTTGTGCATTTACCACACGGCCAACGAGACAGCCAGCTGTCATCACTAGCCATCTTGGCGAACAACACCATGTCACCATGTCTGCCTGTCGGAAGAGATTGATGGTCGAGCTTTTTCTGTCATGGAGGGTTTCTTCCGCTTGGATCGCTTGGATCGCTTGGATCTATGGCTGTTTGTTGCCCTTGAGAAATGCAAAAAGAAGACGGGAGAGCGGAAGAGGAACAAACAAACAACAAGCAATGATAATGACAGTGATATTGACAGAACGAGTCCAGGATGCGTTTTATTCGCTCATCCGGCGCAGGGGAGGTGGGCCGTCTTTGATCCTGGGGCGACAAAAAAGTCGTCTCGACAAAATGTTCTGGTCAACAGCAAAAAACGCAAAAATTTCCTGTTCTTTAAAAAAAAGGAAGACGGGGAGAAAAAAGGAAGAAGAAAAAGAAGAAGAAGAAAAGAAGAGAAAAGAAGAAAAGAAGGAAGAAAGAAAGAATCCAGGCTTCATAGAGCCGCCAGGCTTGTCCAAAGGCGGTAGACGAGTTGTGGCCTCGTATGCCTCTCTCGGACGCTGCGCAAGAAGCAGCTCGGCGGGATTCGGCGCATATTCTGGTCGGGCGAGACTGAAAGTTCAACTGCGTTTTGCCAAGACTGGAGCTTGATGTGCATGCGCATAGAGGGAAACGAATGCCTGCGGCTTAGCGTCCATGGTAGCCGGAAACAACGTAACCTTTTTGTTGCTTTTGTCTCATGACTGTATTGCGTTGGGATGTGCCCGTCCACTTTTTTTCCCACCAGGCGGCATGCTGACTCCAGTTCAAGTCGCATCGCGGAGTCGAACACGGCTCACTCGAGCTTCGCAGAAACGAGCAGGATTCCAGTCGCAAAACCACGGGGCCTGAACGCCCTTTGTATATGTCGCCGACCTTTTTTTTTCCCTCACTTTTCTGGAGGGACATTTTCAAGTATTTTTGGGTACTTTTGCTGGGACAAATGCAGAGAACAAAAAGATGCTGGACACAGGACTGACGCCGTCGGCGGCTGCCAAGAGGACGCTGCTTTTGACGATCGATGGGTTAATAAATGTTCCCGTCAGGTCATGAGGCGCAGCCATTACTGACCAAGAAGAGTCCTTGGATTTGGAGACCTGCTCTCGAAAAAAAAAAGGTCGTCGCAACAATAAACTTGCCTTCCGAGTCGACATGACTCTATCGCTATGAATGAGTGTCTGGTATTCCCCTTCCATGGTCCACCTACCACGGCAGCTCCTGGCCGCTGATAGCTATAGACCTGTCACGCGTCGTCTCAAAACGAAAGCTTATTTATTTTGCGCTTGTCATGGGAGTTTAATATCATTCCGGCCACGTGTAGCGCACAGCTTCGGCACTTGACGAGAACTCTCTCTCGTCCACCGTCACCGGCAGTTGGTGCAAGCCAGGGGATTGGCCAGACCCTGTTCCATCATCGCTATCTGCACTCACCTGCCAGGACATCAGTCGCCAGAATTTGATTCAATGTTGTCAGCCCGTCTGCTTGAACTCAACACTCAGTTCCTTGGCCAGCCAATTCGCACTGGGCTTTGTTTGTCCAGCAATCCAATGCTCCCCGAGGCAGTTGACACGGGGACGATTTCCCTGTGCCGCGCGTCTGCGGCGTCGCTCGAGTAGCGCTTAGCCTCCGTGGGAGAGGTGCAAGGGCCGATGCTGTTCGCGGCGAAGACAGCCTTGCACAACCTCCGGGTGGAATCTCCTATACATCGCCGAAGACGGGTGCGGAGCCCGGCATTCAGGCTAGTCGTCCGGATAGGATTTTGTGTGCGGCGTCCTTGTTCTCTTGATCCAGATGCGCTACCAGGAGTCGCGAGCCGAGGCTGACGGCGGGGAGGGGAGAGAAACTGTACAAAGCCGACTCGTGAGTTCGGCGGCGAAGCGCTTCTATGACGGTTGATGAGGGACGAATTAGCAAATAAGTCGCGAGCTGTCTGCCAGCGTCATTGCGGCAGTTTGAGCATTCGGAGGGTTGATCAAGTCCGGGAGAAACAATGTGAAATCGTGTAGTGGGTGTCGTTGCGTTGCGGTGCGATGCCCACCTCCATGAACGCCAGTGATGAGATACGTCACGGGTTGCGCATGCGCCATCATCGATCCTGGGCGTTCAGTCGTCCGCCAGAGCGTGTTCCAGATAGTGTATAATGTCGAATCATCGTCTCCCCTAGACAAGGCAACGGTTTTCGTTTCCCTTCCCCTGCTGCCGAGTTGTCACTGGAATCGACCAGAATGGTGATGGGAGACGCACCGGGCCCAAGTCGGACGCTCCGGGGTCTGCTATTCGGGCGACACCTCAACCTCTGTCCCGCGCCAGATTGGATGCGGCGATGCGGACATCAGATGGGGTGATATCAGCTTGCAGCTCAGCTCATGCACTGCGGGTAACAAGGCGATGACATGACGGTGCCATGTTTGCAAAACCCCTCCAAAACTTCGACAGCGCGTCCATTTCAGTTGGAATAGGGTGAGCCAAGGGTGAGGGGGGGGGGGGAAGGAAGGAAAAAGAAGAAAAGGGAAAAGGAAAAAACAATTAAAACATTATTTCAAGATTGTCGACTCTACTTGGAAGGCGCCATGCACCGCTCTCAGAGATACATGTGAGGCAGGTGCGTAGCAGACATGAAAGTACGGACAAGTACACAACGCCATCTACACATTTCAGTCGCCTCCAGCAGCATGCATCCATCGATGTCAACAAATTGGTCAGACATCGGATTGTCGACACATCAGCTTCCACGTGACGTTGCATTCGGCACACATGGCTGTCAGTATGGACCGTCTCAGGACGCCATGGAACCGGGCTCTCCGACCCTCCCGAGGACTCAGCACTCGCCCGAGGCCACCCATGACACAAGCATCGAGTCTTTTACCATCTCGATGCGCACGCAGAGTGTCGTCGTCGTTCATGTTCATCATTACCATCATCACCACACTCTAGAACATTACATCGCCGCTCGAATTAAACTAAAACAAGAAGAAGAAAAAACCAAGGGACGAAACCCCCATCCCCCTTCCCGCGAGTGACATCCCCCTTCCCGCGAGTGAAGAGAAGAAAAAATGCCGTCCAGCGTGCCCGCCTCAACCACCATCCCCTTTCCCTACCGCCTTATCCTCACTACCATCGAGCCCCTCCTCGCCCTGGGCGGCGTCCTCCTCGTCCTAGCCTCGCCGGCGACGTACCTCGCCTCCATGACGCGGCACCGCGTGTCCTTTGTCCCGGACTCGGCTTTCTTGTACACCAGCCTGGGCGGCAGCTGGCTGTACTTTGCGTTTGTCGAGGCCGTTGTGCTGCGCTGCTTCGACGACCAGCGCCTGTGGCGGCTGCTGTGCGCGGGCATGCTGCTTAGTGACGGGGCCTTTTGCCACTCTGTCGCGCAGGCTGTTGGGGGATGGGCCGTCTGGGTGAGGATCGGCGAGTGGACGATGGAGGATCACTTGGCGTTTTGGACGACGGCGCCCATGGTGGCCGTTCGCCTTTTGGTCGTCCTGGGAATTGGCTTTGAGACGCGTCGGGGAGACGACAAAAAGGCGAGGTGATGGGAGAAAGCTGCATGTAGTTTGCAAAAGATTGTTGCTGACTGGCAAACGGCCAACGTCTTCTACAAGATGTGAAGTTGTGGCGAGAAGAATATCGTCTGTGTTCCCAGACTACGCTCGCCGAAGGTTGAGAGAAATGCGAAGACGGCCAAGACCTATTTCTCATCTCTTGTGGAATCCATATCAAACCTCCCTGGTACTGCTATGCAACTCTAAACCCCGGTTTTCCTACTCTATACTCTGACCTATGGCAATTACCTGACGATTCACGGGCACCCTGGAATCTAAAATAAAGATTAAAACAAAAAAAAAAAGAGAAAACAAAAACGCCCATCGCCCAAAAAAGCCATTTCTCTGCTCTTCCACATCCACCCCCCGATAAGGCGCCCATCTATCGTTCGTGATTTGCCATTTCGCTTGCAAAGTTGTAGATGCTAGGGGAGAAATAGCATGTTAGCGGCGGGTAGGACTCGACATCAGCCCGTGACAAACCTTATGTCCTCTCGGTACTCTGGTCCTGCGCCGTACACGGGGCCGCTGTTGGCTACCACGACCGGGTCGTCGGTTGATTCGGCCGAGTCCGCTGTGCCGTTCACCGTCAAGTCAAACGTGGCGGCCTTGCGCTTCTTTCCTTGTTGCCGCACCGAGCTGAGACGATCAAAGTAGCCGTCCGGCACGCCCGTCACGTATTTGCCGTCGAAGACGCCAACCTCAAAGTCCTTCACCTTGCTGTCCTTCTCGGCCGCATCCCTACAGGCAGCTTCCAAGCCATCTAGGGTCAAGTAGACGAGGTGGTCGGCCTGGATGTAGTCGGCGATTTGCTCCGTTGACCGACCCTTCGCAGCCAGTTCTGGGACAAGTCAGTACGGCACGCCCAAGCAAGATCGGGTGCGAAACGACGACATCTTACCAGCAGGATCAGCCAGATCAATACCGTACTAGGCAAAGTTAGTACACTAGACTTCGCAGCGATGGGAAGCTGTGGGAAAATGGACTTGCTTGCCACTTACAATGTGCTGATGCTTGATCTCCGGCGAGCAGCTCGCAAAGATGACCTTCTTCGCTTTACATTCTCGAACCATTTGCACCTACAGACAGAAAATAGAGTTAACGTTTTTCGACTTTTTTTTTTCGAACTCGCGCTCCTTGCATCAAGGGACGGCGTACTATTTCTCGAGACGTGGTGCTAGCACACGGTTCAGTTAGTCATGAGACCTTTGACCATGAAGGATGGAATACTACAAACCCCCGAACAAGGCTGTCATCAACCAGCAAGACGTTGCGCCCCTCAAATTCGCACTCAATCGGCGAAAGCTTTCGGCGAACACTCTTTTTGCGCAATCCTTGGTTGGGCACTAGATCGTGCAAAGGCCAAGGCAGGTTTAGTCAGCTTTGCGCTTCATCGCAAGCGGAAAACAGAAAGCTAGAAAGCGACTCACGAATAAATGTCCGGAAAACATATCTATCATGTTCCCATTAGCACTCTACACAACTGATGAAGCATGGCGCATGCCGCCTGCGAGAATGGGGACCCGTCCAGATAGGAACCGTTTCCTTCCTCCCCCCAGCAGCGCTCTGCATGTGAATACAGCGCGACGCAAAAAAAAAAAAAAGGCACGTTGAGCATTAACATACCGATTTTTCACAAAAGCGTTTGAGTATGGCTTGTTGAGATGCTCGGCTAGCACAGCTGCCGAAGTGTTGCTGGTCTGATCCACTCATTCCACGATTATCGATTTGGTCAGCCAGCCTCTGAGATTCATGACACGTGGGTAGAAATATACCTCAGGGACCGGTACAACTAAAGACGAACTGGAGTTAGTATGCAAATCCAAAGCCTGAGAGCATGGAAAAACACACGACAACATACCGACGTCAATCTCGTCGATGACTTCATCACCCAGCTTTGCCCTCAACCTCTTTGCCAGCTCAACGCCCATGTTCTGCCGGCTGCGGTACACAGATATACCGTCCATAACGGTGTCGGGTCTAGCAAAATAGACGTACTCGAAGATGTCCGGGGTATAGCTTCTCTGCTCGATGACTTGGCGGAAGATGGGAGCACAGCCCTTTTCAATAAAGACGGCTTCGCCAGGCTTGATATCACGGATGTTGCCGAAACCGAGCTGCTTCAGAGCAACAGACTCAGAAGCCATGAAGTAGTCGGTGGCTCCCTCCAAGGTAGAGGAGGGTCGGGATCCCATACACAGAGGTCGAATACCGTTCGCATCCCTGTTGGAATGGTTAGACGGAGGCACCAAGCCACCCGACTTCCAGCCTCACCATCTATCATGTCCAGCAGTCAGACTCACCGGAAGCCAAGAATGCCAAAGCCTGCGATCATGACGGTACAGGCGAAAGCTCCCTGGCACTTCTCGTACACGGCTCGGAGAGCGGTGAAGGTGTCTTCGGAGTTGACTCGAGACTTGCCCAATTCGGTAAGAGCATGGGCGTACACGTTGAGCCTAGGAACCAGGTCAGGAAAACATGCCTGTGATTTTGCCATTGTCTCGTAACCCACAGAAGCTCCGAGTCGGAATCGGAATTGATGTGTCGGCGAGCCTCAACATCAAGGAATTCGCGGAGTTCCTCCACGTTGATGAGATTCCCATTGACACTCATACACAGGCCGAACGGGGTATTTACTTGAAGGGTCAGCTGAAAGGCCATAGGGTCAAAGGGGTTCGGTCGTCGGAATACCGTAAAAGGGCTGCGCCTCTGAACTGCGACGTCGAGCATTGTCAGCCTATCCCGCAGGAGAACTTTGAGGGGTCGTCGCAAACCTACGCAGAGGAGCTTCCAGCAGTTGGGTATCTCAGGTGGCCGATGCCAAGATTTCCAGGTAATTGACGAAGCCGGGCTCCGTCATTCATGACTCTGAACTCGGCGCCGTTGGTTAGCTATATGGGTTTGACTTTTTTTTTTTTTTCGTTCTTTTTTTTTTCTCGGTCCTTCTTGGAAAGGAAGTTACGCGCTTTGAGACTAATCCGTTTCCCTTGGCCTGATACACTCGTCCGCCCTGTGACACGGTGATACCCGCAGCATCTTGACCACGCTGCTCGGCTTATTAGCGTCCACGGTCGCGGGAGGTCTTGATTCGGGTCATACAGACGTGTTGCAGGTAATACAGCGATTCGTGGCTGTGATGAAAATGGGTTAGATAGATGCGCTTTCTCTCTCCTCTCCCCCTTTCCCCCTCGTCCTTCCAAGTTGCCAGTCGAGGTAGGAGTGAGGCTCACATGTCGATGGCGGCCGTGGTGGCCTTTGGATCGCCGAGCTGTAGCAGCAAGGCGGGTCAGCAAGCAGCAAGACAATGCAACATCATCGGCAGTCGCAGGGCGAGAGAGACGGACAAGGAGAGCGGTGACACCACACATGGCGGCTTTCAATCAGCGCTGTTTCGAGGATGGGTCGGCTCGGCGATGTATGCGCCCGTTTCTTGTTGGTGGTTCAGGGAATGGATTTCCACTGTGCCGGTTCCTGCAGCAAAAATTTCTGGACCCGGCGCCATGTTGAGTGTTTTGGGCGGCTGGCGGGGTCCGATAGCGCTTTATCGATGGAAAAGCCAGCGGGCGGCGGCACGCGCCCGCGGTGGGGTTTCGTGACTCGCTGGCTTGTGGATGCCCTTTTGGAACAATGGACGGGTCACTAGGGCGACGAACCAAAAAAATTAACAAGAAAAAAAAAAAAAAAAAAAAAGAGAGAGAGAGAATCAGACATGGCCGTAAGGCTTTTTTCCTTTCCTTTCCTTTCCGACATGTACATGGTATTCAATACATCCCTTGAATGATTACAAAAACGGTACAAGTCCCTCTCCTTAGCGAGTGGCAGCCACGTGACAGCGCACATGTCGCTAACCAAAGGTCTTGTAAAATTCCGCCCTATCTGTCGACACTTATTAGTTTGGAGAAATAAGGCTGAGCTCAATGTACCCTTAGATGCTGCACCATGTTTTCATCATTTCTCCCCCGCAAAGAAGCCCATTGGTTCAACCCACCCCTGTAAAGTCTTGGTTTTGTAATCATTCAAGGGTTATATACCTACTTACTGTACATACAGTGAGTCAAGGTAATCCCGAACATTTTCCCATACAACTGTGGTGCAAAATGTTCGGAATTACTTACGACCCACTATACATGTAAACAATACAGTCCAGTGAAGTGGGAGACACTGCACGCAGTCCTGACCGCCATTCACGCATCCTTCAACCGCTCCTCCAAGACATCCATCCCAAACTTGCGATAGGCAACAACATCAAGCAGCCTCTCGCCAAAACACCTCAAAAGCCTCACCACGCCCGCCCAGCCGCCCACCCAGATCCAGTCGGGCGGCGACGCGAACCAGCAAATCCTCCCCCACGCCCTGCCACCCTCTCCCGGCAGCAACCTGCCCACCAGCCTCCGCGCGAACTCGTCGGGCGTCATCCGCGAGTTCTCCTCCGAGTACGTCAGCTTCCTCCGGAACAGGTCCTGCACGACGGCGTAGGCCGAGTCGGCCGGCAGCTCTCGGTACGTCTTGTTGGTCTGCGACCTGACCATGCCGGCCATGACGACGGTGACGCGCACGCCAAAGGGCTTGAGCTCCTGGCGGAGGGTGCGCGAGTACGAGTTCAGGGCGCCCTTGGTGGCGCAGAAGACGGAGCCGTACACGTAGGGGAACACGGACGCGAGGCTGCTCATGTTGACAATGTGGCCGCGGGACCGGATGAGGAGTCTCGAAAAGGCCTTGACCATGGCCACGACGGCGAAGAAGTTTGTTTCAAACGTGTGGCGGGCGTCGGCCAGGTCGACGTCGATGGCGGGTATGGTGTGCGAGAGGCCTCTGTGCGGGTTCTGCCTCAGTTTCTTCTGCCCATTTCGTCTCCTTTGTTTCATTTCCTCACTTTTGTCTCTTTTTCTTCTTCTTGGGCTGGTTTCGAGAGGAAAAAAAAAAAAAAAACAGGGGGTGGGGATTCCGTCGGCTTACGCATTGTTGACGAGCATGTCAAGGCCGCCGCCCGTGATCCTCGTCACTTGGTCGACGCATGATGTGATGCTGTCCTGGTCCGTGACGTCAAGCGACAAGGCCATCATTCCATCGTCGCGCAAAAGGCTCACGATTTCGTCGCGTCGCGCCGTGGCAATGACGACATGACCTGGTGAGCATGGCGTTAGTGGAAGCAGCCCGACCGAGTCTAAACGCGCGCCTGTGACATGTTTACCTTTAGCATGGAACTCGCGTGCCAGGGCATAGCCAATGCCTCCCGGTGTGCACCTGCGCTACAGCCCATGAGCGTCCGAATATGCCCGAGGTGCCAGTGTGTACTTACCCGGTGATGAGAACGGTTTTTGGCGTCGTGGTCGGTGTCATCGTGTATGGGCATGAACGATGCCAGGTGGTTGCGGGCCGTCAAGATGATGGTTTCGATGTTGCTTCGTCTGATGTAGAAATGCCGGGGCATGAGAAATGCATTCCGTCTCTGATTTGGCTTCCCCTGTAAGCGCTTCGATGCTACTCGGCCGTCCGGCCGTCTGGCGGTAGGTTATCCAAAAACCTCGGCTAGCTGGATCCGAGCACCGACAGCGCGCCACTAGAAATATTTTGTCTACATGCATTTCATCATTCTTCAGCCTTTTGCACGCTTGTAGTGGATCTCGGTGTTCGGACTAGGCAAATTGGCACAAGTCCCCGGACGTTTGCCCAGGTACTTGTTTGGTCGTGGTATTAACAAACCACCCCGCATCTTCTGAAATACGGAAGCATGATCTTGTTTTGGAGCGGCGTCTGGTGAAGAAGAGGCCCTGAAGTTATATATTTCCCTTCATTCAACTTTTCAAGCAGCCGCCCAGTAGCCAATCAAGCGTTTTGGTAGAGAAATTCAAATTCGCTTTTCTAGCAAAAAAAAAACTAAAAAAAAAAACTAAAAAAAAAAACTCCCTATTGCGATTTTCGCTTCTCCCGAGCCACCATGAATCCAACCAGACGACTAAGAAATGCATTGTCAATGGGACTCAATATGGATGCTGCATCATTATTTACCTTTGCTCAACAGCCATGAAATACAGGTTGTTGGCACTTCCAATCATTGCTGGTTTTCCCCAAAATCCGACAGCAGCGCGCCAAAGAAAGTTCGCATGTCGCCCATGTCGCCGTATTCCAAAAGTTGGCCTCCTTCTGGAAAGTAGCAATTCTCAAGGACAGGATACACCAACGCGTCGTCAGCCATTTCCATGGTCGGTGGCTGAAGATACTCGTTCTCTGGCAAGACGTGGGTGGAAAATGTATGAGTCTGAGCAAAACGTGTTAGAACTCCCTCTTGTCCTGGATCGCCCGGGTCGCCCGGACCTGCCCGCAGTGGTTTTTCGACTTACTGCGTCTTCCGGCTGATCAGATTGCGATACGTTTGTGTCAACACTGACCGCTGAGCTGACATCGTGGACAAGGTCTTCATTGCGGAGTTTGGACAGCTTTGCACTCCTTTCTGCTTGATAGCAGAAATCTCTCGCAATCTGGGTGAATTCGGAAATAATGCTTCCCGGCAATGCTCCTTTCGAGATGTACTCTAGGTGGCTGAAATAACCAGTGGCGGCATCGAGAAGAGCGATGTTGTCCCTTGTCTCCTCGTGCAAGGGATTGTGCATGACGAAATCGAAAAGAATGAACAGGCCAGACATTGGCATAACACCCATGATACTAGTTTCCGGTATCAGCAAGCTTACAAGGTTACTACCATCAAGCGCCACCTCCTCCCGACAGCACTTACAAAACTGGCACATGGGGTTCAATATCAATGTGCCTCGTCAGTTCGATAATGGTTCGAGCCGCCCACATGAGATAAAGCTTGCTGTTCTCTCGTCTGACGTCTTGATGGCTCGCGACACGCATAACAAGTCGCTCTAGCACGACTCGCATGCTAAAGTACAAGTATTGCGTCTGCACAGCGACAAGTTTGACTCCAGACCCAGCAAGCATGCTGAGATGATGAAACGATTCTCCAGGGCGAAATCCATTAGGAATAGACAGGCGCCAGTCCTCGAGTCGCTGATAAACATGATCAATCGCTTTCAAATACGCGTCTTGTGATTGACGACGGGCGCTCACGGTGAAGAGTGTGCTGTACGCTACCGATGAAAGTCGTGCAAATCGAATTGCGGACAAGAACCAATTAAATTCCTCAAAAATCGAATCCGGAGCTGGAGGGATTGGGCAGGCAACGTCATCGTCGGATATAATCTGGCGTTCGTTAGACGTCGAAAACGACCATATGACGACAGAGAACGACGGCCCTCTAGGCCATGGCAAACATACCGAGCTCATACGGTTCTGGAAACACGACTGCTTTTCCATGTAATAGATGACCCAGAAAGTCCTCAACTCGCTGACGCTGGAATTGGCCGACTTGTGATAGCGCAAAGAGAGGGCCATTCTGGCTGCCTCGCCGATTAAAGTATCTTCGAGTTGAAGACAGCATGCGTTGGTCGCGAACACAGACTACGAGAAGCGCTTAGAAAGAAAGGCGTGACATGTTGTCTTTCGGGAGTCCTTACCATGGCGGTCAAAGCCTACACCAGCAGGTTAACATCACAGAAGCCGGGTTCATTATTGACAGATGAAAGACTGGAACCTACTTGCAAGTTTTCTAGTGTCTCCTTTGGTACGATGACATCGGCGACATATCCCAGAGCGGTCTGGAACAGGTTCCAGGTCACGCCCTGTCCCGGCTGAAAGGTGCCGCCATCGACGTATTGACTGCCTAGCGCGAGTACAGAGTAGTACAGGGCAGAAAAGGTCTTGTCTTCCGGAGCATCACTTGTATCGTCATGAGAGAGAGTGCGTGACGTGAACTCGCCCCGGTCCAAGAATGGATAGACGGGATGAACGAACTTGAAGTAGGCTAACTTGCCCATGTCAGCAAACGGTGCCTATTTTTGATTTTATTTTTTTTTCTTGGCAAAAAAAAAAAAAACAAAAAAAAAAAAAAGGGCTAACCATCAATATATCCATCTGCGACTTCCTTGTATATCACTACTGGCTGCTGGGGCTTGGTAAAGTGTATACGCGTCCAGGATGTCGAGGCCCGGCCCCGGAGACGCTCCGTTATGATGGTATCTATCTTGTGAATGAGGGTTTTCAGACGATCCGACCCGATCTTCTGGCTCAACTGGTCAAGTTGCGGATCGGAGAAAAAGGTCAAGGTCGAACTTGGAACTGGACGACGGCGTAGTCAGTACGAGGGATGCTCGAGATGGAGGGCCGCGACGAGCGTGGATGGTACCTCGGTCATCGGAAGTCTATATGCGCGTGCTGCGGTCAACTTCTGGCCATGGCGGCTGGTGGCGAAGGGTGCAACGACCGACCTTGATGACACCGGTTTCGTCGGTCAGGGTCTCATTCTGCGGTCCGTCCCGCAACATGCAATCTATATAGAGATCGCTGAAATCGCGACTTGCGCCTGGCGTCAACGGCGTCTGGGATGTCTCGGACACTAGGATTTTCATGTTAGCCAAGAGGGACTCATGGCCGACGCACCGCCGACACGAGGGGGCATGGCAGGACGGCGGCAGGACGCACCTTTGGGCAGAAACCGTCTCTTGTGAACGCTAAAATGACAGATTTCACCTCGTCGCTAACACGGGCATTGACGTCAGCTGCTGCGGCCAGCCTCGACGCTCGGAGTTGGGGCACGACGGCTCACGTACTGCGCAAGGTATGCAGACGGTGTGAGCCCCGGGGGAGGAATCGGGGCCTGTTGCGGTTCGTCAGTCAACGAGAAAAGGCAGCGGACGAAGGCGAGGACAAGCATACTGATGCATCGGACTTTCCGCAGCCTGCATTGATCGCAGGACTTGTTGACTCTGGACGACATCTGGGTTTCTGGCGCCGAGGGGATAACGATGGGGGAGAGGGGGAGGAGGGAGGAGGGCCTCGAAGTGGCCGGCGAGCTGCGTGCAAAGTCGTCAGCGAGGCGCGGCGGCAGCGAGGCGCGACGGTTTGTCGATGGGGGTTAGGATATGGATGCGCGTGGTGTCTGGTCTGGTCTGGTCTGGTCTGGTCTGGTCTGGTGCTTTGTTCATTCTTGGTGGCTGGCGGATGGCGTTGACGTCTGTCTGGTGGGAATCGCGCAAAGGCCTAGCCACTAGCGTCGACCCGTGGGCTTTGACCAGGCCAGAAGGAGACCAGGACCAGACCAGGACCAGACAGACATGGATCTGCCCGCTCCATCGTCAACTGCCGTGTGGTTGTATAGCGGTACGGTGTACCGTGTACCCGGCGCCCACGTGCAGCCCGGCGGCAGAGTGCCCAGGCCGCATGTGGCTGCAGCAGCGTGAGGCTTAGGTTTGAGAGTTCTGGCTGGTCTGGTCTGGTCTGGTCTTGTCTTGTCTGGTTGGAGGGATTTATCGACGGGGGATTCGGATTCGAGAGGGATTCGACAAGGGATTCGCGACGCCTCGCGCTGCTGCCGTGGCGCTCAGTGGCGCGGTGAGTGGCGTGGACGGGATTGTATGTACAATTGCACAGCGGTCGATTTCCAGCAAGCCACCTTGAACGATGGATGAATTTAGGCAAAAATCATGCAATTATGTGTACATATACATGAACACGTGTGAAGTCGGAGCAGCACGCAGCACGACTCGTACAGTCTTCTGCCCTACCATTGTGGTGTCTGGTCTGGTCTGGTCTGGTCTGGTCTGGTCGGTGAAGGGGCAAGGTGAAAGGCGCAAGGCGCAAGGCGCAAGGCGCAAGGCGCACACGGTGTCCAACGAGAGCAGTGACCGACACGTGCTTGGCAAGTGGCCGCATGCACCGGCGTCACCCGTTAGCATTACCTACCTACTTATGCAGCATCTCTATGAGGAATTCCAAATACACTATATTGTCATGATTGTTTGTGAATGCAACAGTCGCCGCTCGTCCCCCTGGTCCGGCCTGGAAAATCAATAATGACGGGTGGGGGCGTTGAGAGGTTGAGAGGTAGAGAGGTAGAGAGGTTGAGAGGTTGAGAGGAAAGACGGGAAAAGGCAGCAGCGAAGAGGGAAGAGTAAAGCACGTCAGACGCGTTGGTCTGCCATCTACCTGGGAGGGAGCAAATCGGACTGGACCTATGGGGGCACGTTGCCACGTCGATACTGCAAGGTGGGCGGATATTTGATTCTTTTTTAGCACAAGACGTGGAAGTAGTAATGATATACACACATATATACATACATATGTACAGTATTTTACCGTTCCGTGAAAAGATGAGAAATGAAGCATTCTCCTATACTCAGTACTTGGAGTATATACAATGTATGTATGTTCATGCAGAGAGTCTGAGAAGGGACACGGCCAGTGAGAAATTTGTTCTTTTTTGCTCGTGGCCCTGATGGAGTCGCGTAAATGTGGGTTCTGCGACATGGTTGGCCCTTGCACTCTTCAAGGGACGGGTACATGTAGGGTCAACCAGACCAGACCAGACCAGACCAGGCCAGACCAGGCCAGACCAGACCAGACCAGACCATCGGGTCTTCTCTACAAGACCTCCAATCGCGCGCATACACCAGAGCCTACTTCCTATACAGGATGGAAAAGGGCGGCGTCTCGCTCGTGTCCCAGTCTCCCGAGTCCAGCGGATTGCCCGCAATCCTCAGCGCCTTCAGCACAAACTTGTAGTGCCCAGCAGGCACGTACGTTCCGTTTCGCAGTCGGCCATCAAACATTGCGTCGCTCCGGCCGCGCGTGGCGAACAGAAGCGGCGACGCGTTAATCTCCCAAAGACTCAGCGCCTCCGACGGTGGCGCGTCGCTGTAGGCGAGCGACATGACGAGGGTTGGAGAGCCAAGCGTCAGGTTCGCCGCGACGTAGGGGAGCATGTCCTGTTGGCCTGGTTCTTGTCCCGGCTGCGGCAGGACAAAGGTAGAATTGGCACCCACCGGCTGCCGAGTCAGGTCGGTTGAGTTGGCGATCCACGATGCGTCGGCCGGCAGGGTCGTCGAGTTGCGCAATGAGCCCGCCAGGCCCTCGTAGGGGAGAGACATGGCCGAGCCATCGGATCCGTTGACTGTGATGTACCCCGACCAGAGCAGCAGTCTGCGCTCGTCGATACCAGCGGGCGGCACGGCCGTGACATGTATGAGCTGCGACGCCCCCGGCTCGACAACCGCCTGCTGGACGCTCATGCTCAGCGACGCGGAAGCCGCCACAACTTCGTTGGGACCGGGCGGCGGGTAGAGGCTGTCCTTGGCAAGAACGTAGACGGACGCTGCTGACCTTTGCGCAATCCGATAGCTGACGGCTTTCTTGCCATGATTGGTGATGGTAAAGTTGAGGTTCTTGTTGAGGTGCTCCGTGTCGTTGAAGGCGAGGCTGGGAGGGTCCAGCATCGTCGTCGTCATGGCCGCGTCAAAGGCCTGGATCAGTCCGGCGCCTTGCTGAGCCGCAGGCGCCAGAAAGTCGAAGAAATGGTCGTTCTGGTTGTAGAGCTGAGCTTTCGACGTCGCCGAGAGAAGTCTGCGGATCAGCGTCATGTTCGTAGTGCCGCGATACTGGCCGAGCAGCGCAATCACGCCAGCCGTCATGGGCGTCGCCATGGATGTCCCGGACATGACGCCGAAGCTGCCGGCTTTGACGGGGATTGTGGACAGGATATTCCCGCCGGGCGCGCCGAATTGCGGCTTGAAGTCCATCTCCATGTCCGGACCCCAGGAACTGAAGTTGCTGACTGCGCCGCCTGTTGCCGTGTTCTTGACCACCTCCAACTGCTGCTTGGATTTGATGGGATCGCTCATGTGCAGGGTGACGGTTTGGCCGGCCGCCAGGCTTTTGATCCACGACTCGCCGACTTGGTTGGTCACCATGCCCGACGCAACGATTTGCGTCGCGTCCGTGACCGAAATGCTCAAGAGATCTCCCGGGGCATCGTTGTATAGCATGAAATATTTGGCCCCCTTGGCTGCTGCGTTTGTTGCCTTCTGGGTAAACTTGCAGGTGCCGCGGCGGATAAGGACAATAAACTTCGACAGGTCGGGTGTGTTGGCGGGAAATGGCGAGCAGCCGTCGTCTGGGACTTTTGGATCCAGACTGAGTGCCCACAGGGGGAGGCTGATATCGGTCCAATTACGGGGTTTTCCGGGGACGTAGCCGAATGTCTGAGACCTTCCCTTGTTGACAGAGAACTGAGAAAGCGTGAACAAAGTGGGCGTGTCGACGTTGTCGAAGGAAGCGATGCTCATCACGTCGGGGGCGTCAGCCATGCCGGACGGATAGAAGGCTCCATGAGATCCGTCATTCCCGGCCGCAACAGTGAAGGGAATACCCTTTTTGCGGGCAACATTTGACGCGAGGTCGCTCCAGGGATCATCGGTGAAGCCGTCTGCTGAGCCAATCGAGACTGTGACGATTTGTGCCCCGTCCTCTACAGCCTTGAGGAGAGCGGAGATCAGGACGTCTGTTCTGGTATAACCATCGCAGCCGAAGACCTTGTATACAGCGAGAGTCACTCCCGGTGCGACGCCGGTGAAGCCAAATCGATTGGGCTGTGCCGCGATGATTCCGCAAACGTGAGTGCCGTGGGAGCCGCAGGCCAAGGGATCCGGGTCGGGTATGGCTTCGTTACTGCCGTTGAAGGCATCGCCAACGAGGTCATAACCTTTGGCGACAAGACACCCTTTGCCAAAACATCTCCCTAGTGCAGGGTGATGGTAATCAACCTGCAGCACCCATGGTCAGGAAAAAAGAAAATTGACTTTGTGAGCAAGCGACGGAAGGAAAAACAACAACAACGACAACAACAACGACAACAACAACGTACCCCGTCGTCTATAACGGCCAGCTGGATGCCTTTCCCGGTTACGCCAAGAGCGCGCAGTCGATCAACCTGCATCATGACGTGCGGACTAGATGTATCATTCCTGAAGCTTCCTTCACTCTCAAGCTGCGCCTCCCCTTCCAGGTTTCCCAAGGGTATGACATCCGATTTCGGCCGCGGGTAGAGATGAACAGGCGAGGCCCTCTTCACGACGGGCATTGCCGCCATCCTCGCGGCCGCCGCATGCGCCCGAGCATGGTCCGGAAACTGGACCGAGGCGCCTCTGAGCAGGTCCGAATCGAACCTGGCGAGAATTTTGGCATCGGGGTCCAACGACGCGTAAAAAGCGTTGGATTCCTGTCTCCGAGTTAGCTGGGCTTGCAGCTCGTCCAAACGCCCGCATCGGGTCAACTTGCCGCCTCATCCGCAAACTCGTAAATGAATGTTCTCGGGACGACTTTGCGGGATTCCGGCGCCGCACCCCCGAGGGCCGCCGATGCCGCCGTGAAGACGGCGAGGCTCAGACTCAGAGCGAGGCAACGCATCGTGCAATGATAAGGGACAGCACAGCTTGGGCTATGCAAGTCTTACACAACGTAACTGGGCAGGACTGGGTAAGAGGCCGACTATGCGTTGTCTTGTCTTGGAGTATTTATAGCTTATCCAGAAACCCGGGCCATCACTTTCCTCGCAGGTCAGTTCCACGACATGTTGAACCTGGTCACACTCCTGTGCCATTATTACCTGTCTCATTCTGCGGTCACTGGACATGGCTCCTGCCATGTCCTTGAATCGCTGCATCCTTGCATCCCCTGCATCCCTTGCGTCTCGGGTACCTTGAATCCCACGCCGGGTCGGGAAGGTGGTAATCGCGATTGGACGGCGCGGTATCCTTGCCGAACACCTGCAGATTATGTATTGACATGTCTGCGACCTGCATCTAGAGGGTTTGCCCACGCTATTTAGCCGACATTGGGTTTTTGATTTCCTAGCATCTACCATGGCTTCGGAGTTCAACTGTTTTTGCATATTGCCAAGGTTACTGTTGCATGGGACTGACCTTTTATTATTATTACTGATAAAAGGCAGAATGCCGTTAAACGACTTTTGCTTCAACGAGCCATTTCAGAACCGTTCATGTACGCATTACCAGAGCTTGAATGTCACCACTCACGACGAAATCTCATTTGTGCTGACGGAAACCTCGGGAAAAGATAAGCTACACTACCAGGCTTCGCTTGTTCCCTCGATTGCGCGATTATAACGCCAAGTATATAATGCCAATATAGGCATAGCGATTACCTTTTGATATCATGGACATTAGTCATAGCATAGAGGACCTGAGACCAGTTGCAGAGCAATGCAGCGCTTGAGGTTGCATATCATGCGATATGCAAGCCAGACCAGCGCAACTGTGCATCACAGACGCAGCCTGAAAACGGGGGAGTTTTTTATTTCCCTTTCTTTCTTTCCTTCTTTCTTTCCTTCTTTCCTTCTTCTTCTACCTTTCTGTCAAAAAGGCAGCGTCTGGTTATAGATGCTCTCGACAGTGACGCGATTCTGCCAGCCCGCACTGCTTCCGCCGACAATACTGTACCCAATATTGCGCTTCTCGCCCTTGCGAAGCGTGAACGCATTGTGCTCAAACGCGACGATGACGCCGGAGTCGGAGTCAGCAACGCTGAGCCAGGTCCAGTGACTGACGCCGCGCTCTGCCACGACAACAAAATCATCGCGGCCCTCGTCATATTGTATTGTGAGATGCGGATCCACGAGGGACGCGGAAGAAAGTGGTGCTGGAGTGAATACATTGGTGTGGCTGAACATTCGTGTCGTGTTGGAGTTGATGGGAGTGCCCGCTGCGGTTAGATTCGCAAAGAGAACACTATTCGTCGCCTTAAAATTCTTGGTCAAAGAAAGGCCAGTGAGATTGAGCGAGGCTACCAGTGTGCTGTTCAAGGGGCCAATCTCGAACTTCAGATTCGATGCGCTACGCGTCGCCGTCGAACCATTTTCGCCCGGCAGGGTATAGTTGAGAGACTCGCCCGCCCAGCTCAGCCAGGCCAGCGACAGATGACCACTGGTACGAGTCCAGAGATCGCTGACTGCGTAGATGTCCAGCAAGCCCGACGTCTTGTTGTGCAAGAGTGCTATAATGACGTGCTGGTATATATCGCGAGAAACATAGTGGAGGACTTTCCAGCGCCCAGAGTACTCGATACCAGCCCATGTGGGAGCTTGCCAGATATCCTCCAGCTGCCAATAGAGACACCCGAGTTGGCGTTCCGGACGTCCCGAGCCAACACGATAGAACTGAATCTGGGACCTGTAGTATTCTGCCTGAAAAATTTGCGTTGCATGGCACCAGGCCGAGAAGTTGGCCATACGGTCCGTCTTGCTAGGGGCTGGGTAGTATCGCTGCACCGCCATGGTCATCTCACCCATTCCTTTGCTGGAGTTGTAGCAGTTTGAGACGTTCAAGCCCCCGGCGGGGTAGTGATGGTTCCTCAGCATTATGGTTGAGCTGTTGAAATGCAGGTCTTGTTCTGGGATGGCTTCTTTCCACGTCGACAGGCTTGGCATGGAGTGGTAGCCGAACTCGTTCGCAAAACGGCCGACCGGATACGTGCTCAGGTCAAAAGACACAAGGGAATTGTAATTATAATGGTCTGTGTCTCCGTAAAGAGACCCCTCTGTCAGGTTATTGTCGTACCGCTGGACCATCGGGACCGGGTTGGACATGTTGAGCGACTGGTACCCGTTGGTCGTGCTGCTGGGTATGTATGAGATACTGCGGCTATTTTCATACACGGCCGGTAAAAGAGTGCGCATAAACAAAGTCTCGTACTCGTGGAGATACCTCGCAAATGCCCCTGGCGCAAGAGCTTTGGCCATCTTGAGCTCTAAATTTTCGAGCTCATTTCCTCCTGCCCACAGGCCCAGTGAAGGATGATGGTTTACGCGGCGGACCTGGTATATGGCTTCCTGCCGACAATTCCGGAGAAACTCTGCAGTCACTGGATAGAGCGCATCACCAAACTCGAACTCGCTCCAGAGCAATATGCCCATTTCGTCCGCCAGGTCGTACACGAAGTCTGGAGAATAGGCGCCGCTCGCCCATACTCTGAGCATGTTCTGGTTGCCGGCTACAACAGCCTTGAAAAGCGATCGAATACGATCCCTGGTGACGCGTGGCCAGAAGGCATCGGGGGGAATAAAGTTGCTGCCCTTGGCGTAGAACTCGTGGCCATTTATTTCGAAGTGCCCTGACGACATGAGGTTAGCGTGACATCAATCTATCTTGCGTGACATCGGCACCGTACAATTATTACCGGCCGTGATGCCTTTGTCCTTCTGGTCATCGGTTATTGGCTCCAAGTTCAGCACGATGGTCCTAAACCCCGTTCTTTTCTGCACAGTCGCAAGACTTGAGTTGTTGTGAATGATGTCCACCGTAATAGTATACAATGTTTGATTACCCATTCCAGAAGGCCACCACAGACTGTATTTGGTGTGATCCAGCCGCGTACATCCCGTGATAACGTCACCACCATTGGTGACATTGGATAAAGAGCCCTGATCATACACCCTGCCATGTCTATCTGCGATTTTAAACTCAAGCTGTGCCCCGCTCGGGATTGTCGTTAGTGAATCGAGACTGGCGTTTAAGACCCAGTTTGCACTTTGATCAGGGGGAAGGTTGTTTAACTGGCCAATACGGTATATGTCGAACACGGAGTTCGGGATGACGAGCCTGGATTTAGAGACCTGCGCAATCCATGCCTTTTGCCAGATGCCAGACGGAGAAAAAGCAGGCCCCCAGTCCCAGCCGAAATCCGACTGCTCTTTGCGAACGAAGGCGCGATGCGGATACTCAAACCAACCTTCCACACCAAAGGGCCATGTCTCGGCACCGGGTCGACTGGCTAACTTCTTGGCCGTCTCCGTTGCGCTTTGGAAATATATCTCTAGCGATGGCTGGTCAGAATGAGTGCATTCGGACCATATGTGCGTGATATTGAAGCGCCATTGACGAAACTGATTATCGGTAGATGCCACCTGCTTGCCGCAAAAGCTGATGTTGGCAAACGTGTCGAGCCCGTTGAATAGTAGGAACGTCTCAACGCTATCGTTTTGGGTAGACCGGTGCCTAGCAACGAGGATCAGACGCATCATTCACCGGACGCGAGGGAAATCACCACATTTGCGCAATATTGGACGCATAAGTCCAGTCGGACTGCGCAATCCATCTTAGGTTGAAGTCGTTTAGCCCGTAGTACCTAGTAGTCGAGTCAACATTTGAAGCAACAGAGGAACAATATGACAACGTACGGATCGCCGATGACCTGAGCTTCAAGGAGATCCAAGTGAACCTGTGAAGGGACGCGTCCGGGAACGGAAATACTCATGGGCAGATTCTGCAGCCTCCATTTCTGCTCCGTCAAATCCAGTAAACGTGAAGCATGCACAAGTAGAAGAAGGTCATGCACGATGCCAAAGATTACAACGTGGAGAAGGATGGCCCTCAGCATTTTTGCCGTACTTGGCCAGAAATTGAAGCGCCAGGGTTGTCAAAGTGCGAGAGAATGTGGCACTATTGCAGCCAGCTCTACGAGGACGTGTCTGGTGGTCTGGTGCGTCTTCTTCACATTACATAAAAACGCGGGCCCGTGCCGAAGACGGCAGGCGCTGACTGACTTCATCTCGTGTGACGTGGACGCAATCAGAAATGAGCAACTTGCTCCCTCCCCGATTATCAGAAGCACTGTATATGCGCGGAAGAAGGAGAGTCGTGTGCTACAAGTCGCAGAAAAATACGTCGTTACTTGTCTGAGCATTCCACGGTCAACATGACATGAACGAAGGATGGCGCGCCGGCCCAAGCACGCACAATTGCGAGCAAATCACCGCCACGTCATGTCTCTCTGCTCCTCTTCTACCATACAATATTAGGTACGTAACGAGGGCAAGAGGGCAAGAGGGCAAGAGGGCAAGAGGGCAAGAGGGCAAGAGGGCAAGCGGGCAGAGGGCAGAAGGCAGAGGGCAAGAGAGTGATGGGTGCCTAAAGTATGCAAAAGAAACAAAAAACAAGATGGCGTCATGTTCGGGTACCAAAGGCTACAAACAAACGCCAGACAGCACCCAAGAATGGTCGCTGGTCGGTTCGTCATGCACGTTCGCCTACGCTCGGCCGAAGACGCGTTACGTGATACACAATACGTGCATATCTGAAGACGAACACTGGAGGTCATTGGCCAGAGACCGGACGACGAACAGGCTTCCATGGCCGACTCGTTGGAACTTTTGTTGGAACATGGAGGATGCGGATGCACACCTTCATGACGCTCGTGACGCTCATTAGACGTGCGCGCATGCTGCCAGTTTTCCATGCCCGGATGGTGCGGATCTAGCACAGCCCACCAACTCGGCCCTGCAACTCGGCCCTGCAACTCGGCCCTGCAACTCGGCCCTGCAACTCGGCCCTGCAGCACTTGAGCCGAATGTACCGATGATCTGGATACTCGGGAGTCGGGACGTCGGCGCTCGTGTTGGCTCACCGGGCGGCCGCCCATCGATCGACGAGGACCTTAAGGTGCGGCCGACACGTGGATGAGATAAAAAATGCCCGCTCGCACGTCTCGTTGCATGGCGTTGCATGGCGTTGCGACGTCGGGCAGTTTTGCGTTTCTGACCTCTTCTATAACGCGCCATCCTCTTCCGTGCCTCGCAGGCAGACACCTCAGGCACTTCAGGCACTTCGGGCACTTCGGGCACTTCAGGCACTTCAGGCTCTCATGTCCGACGCAGGAAAACCCGACACTGGTGGGGGTGCCTCGGCGGACCTCGCCGTGAACATGTCGGACCTCCAAAGACAAACTCAAAATCCGAATCAGTCAGGCGTACGAGGTCATCAGCCGTTTCCTCAACAACAGGACATTGTACAATATGGCACACAGGATCAGCAGCCCCACGTTCCGCCGCCGCTGTATGAAAAGAACCAGCCATCGTCCCATCTGAGTTCTGGCCAGCAAACGGCGCCGCCCATCCCAGCTCACAGTCCTGCGGATGCTACCGTCGCCGTACCCGTCGCTGAGGTCGGAACCAGCGGCAGTCACACACAATTGCCGTCGCCGTCGCGAGGACAGTCGCAACCGGCACTACCCGAACACGCGGCGACGGGCCATCTCCAGGACCGGACCGGCGTCAAGCATGAGCACAAAAGTTCGACTTGGGGCGGCCGCTTCAAGAGTATGCTGGCCGCCGGCGCCGTCGCTCCCATCAACAGCCTTGCCCACAAACTAGGCAGCCAGAGCTTCCTGCCCGAGCCCCTCGACAAGGAATGTAACAAGGCGGCTTTGATCCTCAGAGCATTTTGCAGTCAGTAACCTTTGGCAGACGGGGCAATCATGTGCGCCATGTTCGGATGTGCTAACCGTCAGCAGCCAAAGGTGTTTATGCCGACTCGCGCTTCGGCCAACCCTCACCCTCAACCTCTACCGATCCCCAGGCGAAAGAATCATCCGACGGCCTGACGGACCCCACCAAGGCAAAACCCAAGAACCGTCTTCTTGTTACCATACCGCCCAAGGTCATTGCCAAGGCTGTCGGTCTCGCCATCTTCACCACCTTCCGAGCCGGCTTCCAGATCTCCGGTGCCACTGGATCTGGTATTCTGATCGCCCGCTTGCCCGACGGATCGTGGGGTCCACCCTCGGGCATCTCGGTACACTCCCTGGGTGGTGGATTCCAGATTGGCGTGGATATCTACGACTGCATCTGTGTCATCAACAGCAGAGAGGCGCTTTCCGCCTTCACAAACACCCGCGTGAGCTTGGGGAGCGACCTGGCCGTTGCGGCAGGTCCATATGGCGCGGGGGGCGCGGTCGACTTTGGCACGGCCGTGCAAAGAGGACGACGACACGACGCCGACAAACAGCCAGCTCCGGCAAAAGACGCAGACTCCCAAGCCAAAGCTTCTGCGGCGCCCGAGCAAGAAGCCCAGCAGTCAGATGCCCACGCCCACGCTCCAACGCCCTCAGGCGGGGGTTCCAGGTCCAGGCGCCGCAGTAGTCGCAGCGCGAGTGCTCTCAAGCCCGTCTTCTCCTATGTCAAATCCAGAGGCTTCTACGCCGGCGTCCAAGTGGATGGCACCGTCGTCGTAGAACGAAAAGACGCAAACTCGGCCTTTTACGGCGCCGCCGTCACTGTGCAGCAAATCCTGCAGGGTCAGGTACCCCCGCAAGGGCCCAACAACATGTGGCCAGCGGGGGCGCGTGAACTCATGGAAACATTGAGAGGTGCCGAGGGTGGTGCTTTGATCCATCACCCTCGACAGCATCAGCAGCAGCCGACCCATGCTGAGCAGTCCGAGGTTGGACGTCAAGCAGCAGCAGCACCAGCAGCACCAGCACCAGCAGCAGGCGCCGCCCTTGCATCCAGTGCTTCCACGGAAAACGTGTCGGCCAACAGTGGTTTGCGGGACAACGTCTGCACCGATGGTAGTCACACGGATCGGCCAAGGTCCCACACGATTGGTACTGAAGCTGGACCGGCTCACCATCCTTTGGCGGGTGATGCATCCTCTACACCCCCAGGTCATGTTGATGACGGAAGCCATACTCATGTAAGCGGTGCAAAGTAGGCATGAATGGGGTCACGATGTGGTTGGGAAGGAAACTTGGCCGCATTATTCTTGTCTCGGCTTATCCAATCAGATGGCAGGTGGCGTAATGGCGGGCGGTTGGCACACTAAATTTGGCTCTGTAGGGGATGAGGGGGGGTTCCTTTTTTTTCTTCTTCTTTTTTTTTTCTTTCTTTCTTTGTTTTTTTTTTTTTTTTTTTTTTTACAAATAACAAACACAAACTGAAAGCACACCACAAAGACAACCCCCATTCTAACATGATTGGCCCCGTCACCCCTGCAAAGTCACGATTATGTCATCTTTCCAGGGTTGTACTGCATGCACGGAATGTTGCATTTTGTATCCGTTGTCGGGTAAGCTCTGGTCAGGATTGTCGCGGGGAACGCCACCCGTCAAGGCCGTCGAGGACATACATGTACATGTATGCATCTCGTGGAGCAGTTCCGCGGTGAACTCGTCTGCCAAGTCCAGAAAAACTACCCGCAAACCCTGCCGCCAGAGGCAGACGAGCTCGACTCGTGGCAGCGCCGATGTGATCCCCCCCTGCACCGCCCGTGATGAGGACAACCTTGTCCCGGAGACTTTGGGATACGCTGTTGCCTGAACCATGACGGAGATATGATCCCATGGCCTGTGTTTGAGCTTTGGGGCAAAGGGGGATGCTTTTTTTTTTTTCTTTTTTTCTTTTCTTTTTCTTTTTCTTTCTTGTTTTTCTTTTGCAGGATACAGCAGAAGACGGCGAGGAAATTTTGCGCAACAGAAGAAAAGGGGGAGCCTAGACCATGATGGAAAGAGAACGGCGACATGTGTCATCACAAGGGTTAAGTTTTTCTTTTTCTTCCTTTCCCCTCCCCCCCCTTTTTCTTTTCTTTTTCTTTTTCTTTCTCTTCTTGTTTCTTTTCTTTTTCTTTTCGTGTTTCTTTCTTTTTGTGGGGAGGCGGTCGAGACAACCACTGGCGGAGGCCCGTGCTTACATGTGCCGACATTGATGCACTGCGACGTGGCCGACCTCGATCCGCTCGAGGACGGCGCAGCAACGAGGTGCTTGGGCGATTCGGCCGAGTGGACGTGCCGGTCAATCATGCCGGCTCGGCAGGACCGACTTCGCGAGTGCCCAGCTCGGGCGTGAAGACGGGCTTCGTCGGAGGCGGATGGCACCGTGAAGCGCCGTCGTCGATTCTTCCTGGCGCGGCATGTCGTGCCGGCGAAGCGGAAATGGGGATCTGGACGCATCATCAACATGGGGTCTGTTTACCTGGAGAATCCCTGTCACCAGGGTGCGTGCCCTGTGGATGACTCCAGCGCCATGACGGGAGGCAGTCCTGTTTGTCATGGCGGATGGTTCGGCGATACCTAGGGCACATGCCTACCTAAAGTATGTACATACATGCATAAACGCACGTGTACATCCACGCCGAGGCGAGTATGTACATTACAACACCCGTAGTGCCCGTAGTGCCCGTAGGCGGGGGTTCCATCGTGCAAAGAAAGAACGGAACCAGGCAGACGCGATGGTCTTTCGAGGCAAGGTGGCAGAGTCCCAGGCTCGTCGTGGCAAAAGCACGACGTGAAATGATGAGACTTTGGACCCGTAAACTATGAAAATGACATAATGGCATGGCTGAACACACATGCCGTCTGTCTGAATGTTCCGTGATTGCATGGGAGATACTACCTTCCCTTTCCAGGTGGGTTCAGCAGGGAAGAGGGGGCTGGACGAGTGCATTCTCGGGCTCCCAAGTTCTGCTCGCGAATCTGTGGTTGAGTTTGGTCGGGGAATGAGTGGCTGGTCGAGTTTCGAGAGACTCAAGTGGACTCGGACACAGGCGTCCTGCCAAACCCTGCCTGCCCAAGGGGTCAGGTCCGGAATCCATGTCAGCAAGACGGGCCAAGGCCAAGAGGATGGTTCATGGTCAATTTTTCATGAACTCACTCGCAAGTTGTTGGCAGCCCCGACGCACACAGCCTGCAGACGACGGACGACGGACGACGGACGACGGACGGCCGGGGTTGCAGGCGCAGGCGCATCTTGAGAAAGCATCATGGTGGCACGTTGCATTTATTGTACGTAAAGGTGGCTTCGCACTTTGGCACACAAAACATGCCAACCGTGGCGAGCATGGGGGAGGTGAACGGAGGCGAGACGAGAGGCGAGAGGCGAGATGAGAGGCGAAAAAGACACCAAGCACAATGGCGGAATCCAATGGCCGGACCGAGTTGATGAACAGCAAACGAGACCAGAAACCCCCAGACGCGAGAGCCCACCCTGCACCGTCTCCACTTCCCGCTCTCCGCTCTCCGCTCTCCGCTCTTTCCTCTCTGCTCTTTGCTCTCCGCTCGACTCCAGGCGCCAGACGCCAGACGCCAGACGCCAGACGCCAGACTCCAGAGTTCCTTCCCCGCTTGGCATCGGGCTCCTGCCGTACCAGACTCCACGCATCCAGGTTTCGTTGGTTACCGGTGGATTGGATGGCCCGACAAGCCCGAATGAGCCACAACGTAGAGGGGGCTTTCTAACTGGTTGGCCCATGCGCCAGACTCTGCGCCAGACTCTCTGTCGCATCGCATCGCATCGCATCGACCTGGCCAGACCAGACCAGACCACCAGACACCAGAACGCGCCAGAACGACGCCAGAACCCTTCCACGTTCCCGGCGCTGGGCGACTTGGCCTGTCGATGCCGCGCTGCACCACGACCGACTCGGTCCTGCACGGGACGCTCTCCGACTTGTCGCGCACGGCCACTCCCCAGGGACGTGCATGTGCTCTGAGTGGCGGGCGTTTGACTGGGCATCGAATGCACCCCGCACAGGCTTATCAGATATGTATGGCGTCTTGCCTCGTCGTGCCTCGTCGTGCCTCGTCTTGCCTCGTCTTGTCTCGTCTCATTTCTTTTCGTGTCTTGCCTCGCCTGGCCTTGCCTTGTCTTGCCTGGGTCTGGTCCCGGTCCCGGTCCCGTGATTTGCAAAGCCCGCCCTCGCCCCGCGGCATGTCTCGATGTCTTTGAGCCTCAACGCCTCGCATGTACATATGTACATACATACTGTGCGTGGTGGTCCGCCGCGCCCTGCGTTGATGCCATGTGCAGACCAGATGTGTAGGATATAGCATGCATGTCGTGGCATGCATGGTCGCCGTCAGCAAATTGTCCATCCAGAGAGCCGAGTGCATGTGCAGGCTGGCGCACTGCTGTCCGCCGCCCTCCGCCCTCCGCCCTGTGGTCACTCATGACGACATGTACATATGTATGTACATACATATTAGACACGGCTTGGGTTCCCTGCTTCCTTCCCGCTGTCTGGCATGTGACCACATGTTTCATGAGTTTGTATGGTATGTGACCGTATTTCTGCTACATCCGGTGTCTGGCATTTCCGGCAGCCTAGGCTGTGTCCTACAGCTTATGACGTACGGGCTTTGATTGACGGTGATAACCTGGACGTTGACTGGCCTGGGGACCTCTCAACCATCATCCATTCCTACCTTTTCCCTGACAACAAGACCCAGCGGGATTCGATTCGATAGGCCATTTCCCTCTCTTCCACCCCCCTCTTCGATACTCTCACTGGTGTGCCAAAATGAGACCGCACGTCCATCAGAATCCACCTTTCTGTTCTTGGCCTACCAGACGACCACGGAGTCTCTGGCTACTAATACATGCTCGGCGCCGCCGTCTTGTCCATGATCACCTCCTAAAGCGGCGTCGCCAACGATTTGCCATCATCTTTCGTCCTTGACCCTTCCTCCTTCTGATCTCTTGAGTCGTGAATCCCCCGCCCAAGAACACATCTCCCTGTCATGTCTCCTTCGATTCGGTTGTGATACCCGAAGTCTGCTAGTGGACATGGGTTCGATCCCCTGTGGCGGAACGCCGTCGACGCTACCTTCGCTGCTGTTCCAGAATGTTCGCATCTTTGACGGCCATGACGAGATTCCCAATGGCTTCGTTCTCGTCCAGGACGGCGTGATAGCGCACGTGTCGACTCAGCCCCTGCTCCCCCCAGAGACGTCCACACTCGTGATAGATAAGCCGGGTCACACCTTGATGCCGGGCTTCATAGACGGCCATGTGCATGTTTATGAGGCCGCAGCTCTGAGGCAATCACTGGCATTCGGCGTCACAACCGTCTGTGACATGCACAATGAACCCCATGTCATGGCCAAGATGAGAGTTGCTGCAAAGGATAGCGATGCTGCAGACCTGAGGGCGGCGTGCCACGGGGCCACAATCGAGGGCGGATGGCCGGCCGGGTTCCTCCTCGCTCAGGATCCATCACCAGAGGTAAATTCTAGATTTTCCTCTCCTTCTGCGGGCGTTTTTCCAGTTTCGCTTGTGACCCGGGCGATTGCTGACAACAGACCGTCCAGTTCCGAGCAGCTCTTGCCAAGTGGCCAAACTTGAAAACACAAGCAGACGTCGATGCTTTCGTCAAGTCGCGGAAAGCAGACGCAGATTTCGTGAAGCTCTTCCACGAGGATGGCAGATGCCTCGGGGTCGACCTTCCCAAGCCGTCCATGGAAATTCAACGCATGGTCATCGAAACTGCCCACAAGAACGGCCTTCCGTGTTTCGCCCACGCATTCAACTTGCCGTCGGCCATCGAAATCCTCAACGCCGGCGCGGATGGCACGGCTCATACGATAGTGGATTGTCCCCCGACTGCGGAATTGATCGATGCGTACAAGAAGAACAATGCGTAAGTGCTGCATAATCGAGGGGCCACACTGGTACAAACTAGTCATGTACTTACTGGCGCCAGTCATTGTAACCCTACCCTTGTCGGCATCGCGAGCATGACCAACCAAGGTCTCGAGGACCAGGAGGTATACGCAAATGACCCACGAGCTCAACGATTCTTGCCCGGACCCGCCAAAGCACTCATGTGTAAATGCGTTGCCCTGACGAGCGAAACGTGCCGGGTGGAATATGCCTATCAAAGCGTCAAGATGATGAAGGACGCTGGTGTTGACGTCATCATGTGAGCTTGCTTGTCCCTTCGCAGTTTGGCCAAGTCGCCTTGTTTGAAGTTGTCACCCGCTCAAACAACTCATCTCGCCGTCATAGGGGCACAGATACGAGTGGCCGAGTGGGAGGGATGGCCTATGGAGTGACTGCTCATCACGAAATCGGCATGTTCGTGAAGCACTGCGGCTTTAGGCCGATCGAGGCTCTTCGGTCAGCCACCTCGATTCCCGCGCGCAGATTTCGGCTCAAGGACCGAGGGCGAATTCAAAGAGGACTCAGGGCAGATCTGGTCCTCGTAGAGGGCAACCCAATGAACGACATTGGGGACACATTGAATTTGAGGGGAGTTTGGAAGCAGGGAAAACTCTGCTCGTCATATCGTTTGTGTGAAGTTGTTTGAATTTTCTCAAAGAACAGATTCCACATCGACGTCAAGCGGTCCAGACTGGGGAATGAAGAAAACTCTGACACGAGCATTGACACCTGAGAGCAGCAGTTTGGTCATTTGCGAGGAGTAGTACTTGGAGCTGCAAGCAAATCGATGTATCCACACACACACACGTGACTTCCCCGGCGATGCTCTGGCCCACGCCCTACTATATATCTTTTTTGTTTTTTTTAGTATATGCTAAGAGGTATAGATGAGCTTTTTATGACACGGCCTTATAAGCTAATAAAAATAAACATGCTCTCCTAAGAAAACACTAGAAATCATAGTAGCGTAAGCACCGGGTGAAGTTTCGCGCAACATTACGCGCCTAGATACAACGGTACAAGCTCCCTGCACTAATGTAGCCGAGTACACGTGACCTCACGCGCGGCATTCAGGTCGGGATGTGGCAAGGATAGAGCTCTTTTTTTTTTTGTTTTTTTTGTTTTTTTTTAGCGGGGCGCAAAGTGTCCATCCGTCCAGTGGGAAGATTGGAATACCAGGCGCCAGGCACGGATTCGTCCGCGCTTTCCCCTCTCCCATTATCCATCCTTAACCAGCGGAAATTTAGGGACAGGTAGGAGGGGCGCAGGGAATGGCGCAGGGTTAGAGAGGGTGGTGGTCAACGAGGCAGTCTGTGAACCTCGGCCAGACTGGGCAGACTCGAATGTGGCACGCGAAGAATCCATGTTGAAGAAGCCAGCTTTGGGCATCAGCGATGGCCCAGCGTCAAAACGTGCCAGGCATGTCCTCACTTGGATAGCCGCCGGCAGCGCGAGGGTGACGCCGCGTCTGGCCGGCAACACCAGGCCTAAACTGTACATAGTACTTCTGGTACCTACCAGGAAGTAGGTATGTAGTATGTACTGTACAATGTACTGTCCAAGCGACCACTGACGACAGCAGGATTGCTGAGTCACCACATGGTACATGCCCACGCCCACGCCCATGCCCATGCCCCGCCGTCTGGTCGCCCTTTTCCAAGTGAGGGATTGCCGTTTGTTTGGTTCCGTCATGCCTCATCCAACGAAACATGAGAAGCTACCGTGCTTCGGACAAATCTTTCGGCGCCCTGCTGCGCAGTCGGTAGCCGTAAAGTGCTTCATCGTCAGGAGTTCACGAGGGCCGGGCGCTCTGCTCACCCACTTCGGCTTGCACCATGGCGACGTCAGTAACTAGCAATCTTATCCTCTCGAGCTTCACCACCAGAGTCGGGCTTGCTCTACCCGCGCACGTATTGTGCTAACACACTGAACGCAGCACCGGCAGCGTCTTGGCATTGCCGTTTCGTCGCTCGACCCATCTTTCGCTGGCATCAACGATCCGACAGTACATAAACAGCAAATACGACCAACACCCAGACATGTTCAGGCATGATCTCGACGTCATTGACGCTCTTCGTCAGGATGCCGTCAATGTCAGAGAGCCCCATCCCAGTGGTGCGAAGAAGCTGCAGGCCTATGCGGCACAGTTGGCCTGGATAAGTGGCAAATTCCCCATTGATGTAGGGCTCCTCATGAATGCCGCGCCCCTTGTAGCCATGTTTTCGTGGACCACGACTAATGCAACCGACTAAGATTGGCGCAGAGTTCACCTGGTATCCTGCTCTTGGATATAACACGGAACGACCAGTGGTGCGAAATAATATCAAGTACGAGTTGCTGAATATTCTCTACAACCTTGCCGCCTTATACTCGCAGCTTGCCGTCAGCACATCTCGATCCACCACCGAAGGCCTTAAATCAGCGGCAAATTACTTCTCTCTCGCGGCCGGCGTCTTGTCGCACATGAAGAAAGAAGTCGTTCCGGAATTGCGAATGTCCGACCCGCCCGAGGATATGGACGAACATACCCTGGAGTCTCTGTTGCAGCTTTTCCTGGCCCAAAGCCAAGAATGCTTCTGGCAGAAGGCAGTCGTCGATGGATACAAGGACGCTTCCATAGCAAAACTAGCCTCCAGAGTTTCAGACCTGTACAACGTGGCCGGCGAGGTGGCGATGAAAAGTGAGGCCATTAGTAGTGCGTGGATCCATCATATGACGGCAAAACACCATCATTTTGCTGCCGCAGCACAATATCGAGCCGCGTGCGACTGTCTGGAGAAGAAGAAATACGGCGAAGAGGTTTCGAGGCTGATTGACGCTGTCGCTTGCGCGGCAGAGGGTCTCAAATCTGCCAAAGGAAACCATCTCAATAAATCAGTAGTCGATGATCTGAGTGGTCTAAAACGAAAACTTGAGGCTGATCTCAAACGAGCAGAGAAGGATAACGACATGATCTTCTTGAGTACGCTGCTCCGTGCCATCATACTCTCGCCTTCACCAACTGACCGGCTTGCCTAGATCCCGTACCTCCCAAATCGGAACTTAAATTTCTTGAGAGAGCGAACATGGCCGTGGCTCGTGTGCCGCCCCAAGTCGCCAAACCGTTCGATTATTTGGGTGATGGGGCGCAATTCGGACCAGCTTTGTTTTCCAAACTCGTGCCCTTTACAGTTCATGTTGCGCTATCCATATACGAGGAGAGAAGGGACCGGCTGGTAAATCAGAACATCATTCAACAGTTGGAGGCCCTCAACGATCGCACGCATGCCTTCCTCAGCTCCATCGGACTCCCCGGCTCGCTCCAGGCCCTGGAGAAGCCTCTGGGCCTGCCGCCGAGCTTGGTACAACACGCGGAAGAACTTAGACAGGCCGATGCTATTGAGCGGATTCAAAAAACCTTCGCCGACGTCGAAAAACTGCGCGCCGCCGATGTAGCGCTATTTGAAGAAGGCACGTCAGCGCTGGCCGCCGAAGCTGAAGAAGACCAAAAACTGAGGATAAAGTACGGAACCGATCGATGGACAAGGCCCGACAGCCGGAGCGACGTCCAGGGTGCCAAGCTCTGGGGACACGCGGCCGAAATTGAGGGATACTTTACCAGTAGCGCAAGTAGTGATGGCGTTGTGCGAGAAAAATTCGCCGAAAATGAAAGGCTGCTTCACATACTGAGCGGCTCGGACCGGCAGCTCATGGACTTTGTGCCCTCTAGTTCACAAAGAGACGCAAACCTGGACCTCAAGCAATCCATCGCGAGAGTGCGAAGCACTTACAACGACGTGCTGAGGCTGGAGAGCAAACGAAGAAACAAGGTCGAGAATCTACGCGATAATGCCCGCCGAGATGACATTAAGCCGGACATGTTGAAAGAGGCGGCCAGACTCGAGCGGGCATATCCTTCTACGGCAATCGTTCCTGCCCACTTTGAAGACTTTTTCGAGAAGCGTCTGGACGAACTTTATGAGCCGGCATTAAAGGCACTCGAAAACGAGGCGGCCGAGCAGGAGAAATTGCTGAATGAGGTTGAACGAGCGAATCGGGAGTTTGGCTTCCAGAAGCGCAAATGCGGCGATCGCGGCTCCCGGGAACGTGAACAGGCTCTGCAGCAGCTGGACAGTGCCTACTTCAAGTACAAGGAGATCGTCAACAACCTAGAAGTGGGCAGGAAGTTCTACAATGACCTCAACAAGATTGTCGGCCAAGGATTTCGTGATGTCGTCAAAGGATGGGTGGCTCAGCGGCGTGTGGAAGCCAGAGCGTTGGAAGAGTGAGTGTCATGACGTGTGGTAAATCTCATCTTTGTTATACGTGCTGACAGAGTCCCAAGGGAGCTCAGCATGCCACCATTGGCTGCCCTCAACCTGTCACGAAACGAAGCTCCGCCACAACACGGCTCCATTGCCGGTTCTCATCCACCCATGCCAGCATCATGCGTCGCTGAAGAACCCGCCGCGCGGCCGCCGCTTGCCAACCCGGCCGAGGCAGCTATCCAGTCGTGGGCAGGAAACAACGTCCAGCAGCCACAACCGCAACCTCCCTGTGCGAGTTCGATGGCTACGATGTGGAATCCAGCGATGGGGATTAAGTTTGGCGGCAGTGGTGGGTCGGCGCAGGCTCGGGACGATGCTGCACAGCAAGGCAAGACACCGGGAACGTGGAATCCTAGTTCGGGAATCAAGTTTGCTTAAAACCGGGTGTTACTTTGCGGGTGTTAGTTTCTGGGGTTCGTCTTGATGCTACTCAGCAAAGGGCGTGTTGTGACCATGCGTTTTACGAAGGTCGGTTGTGTACAATTTGCGATCCTAGGTTGGCGGTCATGTCCGTCTCAACCATCCTCATCCGGGCTCAAGGCAGACAAACTCGCAAGCGTCGACTTGGGTAAGGACCACTCTCGGCGGTTGACTCGAATGTGAAACGCTGTCAATCGTGGGGATGCGGAGCGCGGATGGGATCATGTTGCTTTGCGTTCCAGCAGAACCACTGGCAGTGTTGTCACGAGGATGCGGCGCCGGTGCAGGCTTGGATTGGATAAGCTCGGCCGACGATTGACGATTGACGATTGACGATTGACGATTGACGAGGCATGTTGTCCCATTCATGTCTTGTTATGATGGCGGCTTCCTGGCACGACTAGCCAGTCACATGTCGAGTGCATCGATGTAGAGTCTAGTCATTTCCATGAATAGACGTGTGGTACTGCTTGGGGGTTTCTATGTATAGAAAAAGAAGAGGTCCCCAAGTCCCCAAGGGTCCCGAGCAAGAACGAATCTGGGCAGCGCTTTGTGAAACGAAACCCTTTCGCGGCTGCCGCTGCATATCGAGCCCGCAAACAATGACCATGCTAGGAGGAGGTTGTGCCCGGAGGAATATTGACATGCGACGTAATGGCACAGTGGGTTCAGGTTAATTGCAGATACTTGGCCCTACAACATTTAGTGCCAAGGGTTTCGGAATTGCCCACGAGTCACGACCCACTGCAGATGTGGTTGGGGCGAAATTACGCGCTCTGACGGAAACTCGTGTGGCGCGCCAGGACAACTGTCGGCCTGTTCCATCCACATATGCGGGACACTCCATTATGCACTCGACCAAGATGGCTGTTGGTTGAAAGTTGTTGCGTTGCAGGTAAAAGCAGGGCACAGTCGACATCATCTCCCGGGCTCTCCACGATGGGATGATGATGGGGCAGCATGATGAAGCAAGGAAGGACATGCCGCGGCGCAAAGGCGGGCATAGGCATGCTGGGAGGCGTAGCTTCCTTCTGCGGATCGTCGACATGAGGGCAAATGCAGCGCGTGCGTTTTCGGGTGTTTTCGAAAGTGGAACCCTTGGCTCTTTACCCGCTTCCCCTATTCCGCGCTGCGAGAGAGATCCCAGGGGGGTCTTGGTGGGGCAGTCGTGCGAATAGCGAACCTCGACATGAGGCCAAGCTGCGGAGAGACGACTTGCGACACTAAACGTGGTTAGTTCCCAGGACGGAAAAGCCCTCAAGGACGGGTCAATGAGACTACTGTACTGCCCAGCAGCGTAGTATGGCCTGAGCAATATGGTCTTGGAAGACTGGGAGGGATGAAAGGGGTCTAGTGACTAGCGAACCCTCGCAAGCAGCCGGCAGCCGCAAAGCAGCAGCGGATTTTGTCTCGTCTGACCAAGGCCGAAGGCTTTGCCTGCCGTCTATGATGCCGAAAAAGCCGGGAAGCCATGAGAATATGGCAGACCAAGAAGCTTTCGTCCGGCTTATTCGGACCTGCGTCCTGGGCGGCTAAGCGACGCAGAGAACTCGGCTGCGGCTGCGGCTGCGGCTGCGGCTGCGGCTGCGGCTTGCCGTTACCAACAGCGAGCATGGTTTCCCCCTCCCCCCTGCTGGAAAGAAATGAGACGACGAAGCGAGACCGGCATTGACGTTGAAGGCTAAGTGACAAGCGAAGGTAACTCGCTCAAGGTTGAGAGGAAAGGGGAGACGCGGACGGTTCCCGTGGTTCTGGAAGCATTTCCGACTGAGCATTACAGCCGAGCTATCGAAAAGAGAAAAAGAGAAAAAAAACAAAAAAAAAGAAGAAGAGAAAAAGAAAAAAGGTGTTGGGGGGGAGGAGCCAACCCATCTGCTTCGCCAAGTAAAACATTGTGGACGAGGGCCCTGCTGCGGTCGAATGCGTGACGCGCGGCGCAATCGATAGCGTTGCCAGCCTGAGACCTGAGACCTGAGACGTCCAACTCGTCGGCTTGAGCCGGACACGCATGCAAGGACAAAGGACGCGCATGTCAGTTTGTTGCGGCAGGCGAGAGGGCGCATTGTGCAACACGGGTTGTAGCAACGTGCGGGGTGGTCTTTGTATGCGGTCGTCCAAGTATGTATTGTACGTACATACAATCCTCGTGGCGTGCGAGGCGATGCCCTGCCCTGGTGGCGGTCCGCGGAACCATGACCCGACACACGACGCAATGAGTTGATTCTCCTTCAGACGCTGAGACGCGCGGGAATGGAATCTCGGGACCAGAATCTGACTGAATCTGTTGCCAAGACGGGCACCACGGCAGCCCAACGGCATGCCATTAGATGGTGGAGTGGCGGGATAGTAGCAGGGCCCATGAGCTCGAAGGGGATTTCGTAACCTTTGTAGGGTATCTTGTACATGCACGTGTGGTAGAATAGAATCCGGTTCTATTCATGATGCCCGCTCGTCTCTGATGCTTGCCATGACAGGCTACACTTCCGTCACTTCCATGATTTCGGGACGGGGTTGGCATGACAAGGTCAGCCGCGGCCCTGGGCAGGAAGGCGCACGTGACCCCAGCCAGGTATAGTCGTCAGGCGAAGGATGCGGCAGGATCCACTGGCATCTGCAGGAACCTGCCCTTTTTAGCGTCCCGCTAGATACAAGCATCATCAATCTTCATCCCAATTTCTAGCGCCACTTGCACTGTCAGTAGTATGTAGTGCGTTGTATCAGTTGGGTTCCCCTGCATAAGTAGGTACTTAGGTAGTGGGGGATGCATTGTCATTGTATGTACATATGTATGTACTAAAGAAAGGCTGCATGAGCAAGGGGTCCGCGCAGTGGAGGCGGCGCCGTTTGGAAATTTGTTTTTCTCCGGAGGGAGAGATTTGTAAGTGTTCCTGTGCATGAACTGTCCCTCCGGCTGCACGGCAACGTGCCATCACAGTATTGACATCTGCACATATTATGTACAATGTACATATGTATGTAATGTGCAATTTTGGGGTTTCCATCGGATTGTTTCATGAGGGTGAATGCATTTCCACCAGACCAGCGACAAAGTACTCGACCTCTAAACCCCCCAACCCCCCCCCGGGCCTCTTTCCTCCCCTTGGACGATTGGATTGTTCGTCTTGTTCCCAGACACCCGCCGACGCATGCCATGGCGTGATTATCGTCGTCTATTGCCGCGCTCGCCGCCCGGCACAGGCGCTGGGTAAAGTGGACGGCTCGTCGGCTTCGCGTCGTGTACGTCATAGGGACAAGGCTCTTTTTTTGGCAAGCGGGTGTTCGCTTCGCTTCGCCTCGCCTCGCCTCGCCTCGCCCGGCCTCGTTTTTGGGTGGTGTGCTGTGGTGTGCTGCGGTGTGCTGTGCTGAGCTGGTCTCTGAGACTGGTCCGGTCCGGTCAGGTCTGGCCCGGCTTGTTCTGCTCAAGTCTGGGTCCCGCATCCGGTCAAATCTTCAGGGGCGCCGGGCGTCAGGGGCACTCCACTGTCCACTAGGGTACATACCTGGGTGCCTGGAGAGGGTGGGTACCGCCTGGAGGGGCTGAGGGGTTGCAAATGTCTCCTCCGGGGCTAGGGTCTGCGGGGATGGGGTAGTTGGTCGTCCTCTAGCTTGTTCGAGGCCTTTGGAGGATCAAGGCGCCCAGACGAGGCCCATGGTGGGATTCCCACCGGTCGATGCCGCGCATTCCTATCAATCAGGCTGAAAACAAGGATAGTGACGCGGACCAAGACAACTCCTCAATGTCTTTAAGATACAAGACGTCCCGCCTCCCTCTGCTCTTCTGGGCTTCGTCAGGACTCCACCGACCGACCAACAAGGGAAACAAGGCAAGAAAAAGAACAAAAGACTGTCCCAAAGTCTCGACGCCTGCCCTGCACAATGTTGTTTCCCTCCATGACGGCCATGCTGGCCTTGGCTACGGCCGTTTTGGCAAACACCCGGATTACTCCTCCCAACGGGGCCGTCATCGTTGGCAAAGGTCACTATGCCACCATCCAGGCCGCCTTCAATGCTCTCGACCACGCGACCAAAAAGGAGCAAAGCATCTTCATCTACCCCGGTACCTACCACGAGCAGGTCACCATCGACGATATCAAAAGCCCGCTCTCCATCTACGGCTACAGTACCAACACAACCTCGTACGAGCATAATCAGGTCACCATTGTGGCGGGACACAGCCAAAAGGACAGGCCGCACAACGAATCAACCGCCACCCTGCGAGTCAAGATCTCCAACTTCAAACTGTACAACGTCAACGTCGTCAACTCTTTTGGCCAGGGATCGCAGGCAATTGCCCTGTCGGCCTACGAGCCTGTAAGTGACCAGACCCGACAGACACTAAACACCGCCCTCGTTGCTTTTTTTTTTTTTTTTTTTTTTTTTTTTTTTTTTTTTTTTTTTTTTTTCTTCTGATCCTTTTTTTTGTGCCCCTCTGTGCATGGGAAGCACGCGCTGACTCGTTTCTTCGTTGCACCCCTTCCAGAACCAAGGTTTCTACGCTTGTTCCTTCAAAGGCTTCCAAGACACCGTTCTATCTCAGAGAGGAGCGCAACTCTACGTGGGATGCTACATTGAAGGGGCCACAGACTTCATCTTTGGACAAGGAGCAAACGCCTGGTTCGATTCATGCACACTTGGCGTCGTTACCACCTCTGCCAATGTTGGTTTTATTACTGCTTCTGGTCGCGATTCAGCCAATTCCCCAAGCTACTATGTCTTCGATCGCTCGAGCATTGTGGCCGCTCCTGGCTCCAACGTCCCCGCTGGCATCTATTATCTGGGTCGGCCCTGGAGGCCTTTTGCTCGCGTCGCATTCCAGCGCACTTCCATGAGCAATGTTATCAACAAGGCAGGCTGGTCCCAGTGGAGCACGTCGGATACGCGCCTTGCCCACGTTACTTTTGCGGAATTGGGCAACTACGGACCTGGTGCCTCTGGCCCCAGAGCAAAGTTTGCGACAAAATTGCCCAAACTTTTGACCGCCAGTGACGTTCTGGGCAGCAACTACAAGTCTGCGTATTATTACGACGCGTCATACATGCACTAAGCAACCGTGCAATTCCCGACGGTGCAGCAGAAGCATCAGCAAACTCGAAATAACATAATTCCTTTCACCTGGCATTTACCTTGCAGGCATCTTGGGGACAGGTGGAGGTCCCCTTCTTTATTTAGGGCGCGTGTGTCAGGCATATGGACCTTGGCTTCAATGACATGAACTTTATGGCTGATAACGCTTGGGCTTTGGTATTACGCACTTTTCCTAAATTAATACAAGTAGTTGACTTTTCTCTACGTCTAACTCTAATTACTTAATATACATGGGTCATCTGAGGGGCCTTTGGTCGACCATAATGGGGGCCGTTATCTAGCAACTCTCTTCTGTTGACTCCAACTTCACACTCGTCTTGTAAATTTGAAATGGTTGAGACGCTATCGCGCTACGTTTTTATGGCCACCGTGAGTCTTGCTACTGGAAACCTCAGTCTTTATATGATCACTTGTGACAGCTTAGCGGTGAGAAGGTGAGGAGGGGAAAACATGAACCATGACGGCAAGCACACGTTGCAGCGGCGCAGCGGCGCACTTTGTCAGTCAAATTCCGCGTCAGCGTTTGTTTGATGATGATGATGATGATGATGATGATGATGATGATGATCTGGGAATACGACACGTATGCCTACCTGGGCAAGGTCGAGGGACAAATTTGGGTTTGGAGAGAGCCGTGTCGATTTTAGCCGGCACTTCCGGAAGCCCGTGATGCAAGCCGCCCCTGCCTGGACTGGCTGGACTGTCCTTGTCCTGCAGCTGCTGCCCGGGATCCTGCGCACGGCTGACAACAGGCAGACGAGACGACTTGCCTTGAAAGGCCACATGTGCATCTGAGGTGCTCAACTCAACTCACACATGGTCCGTGGATGCGCTCGGCAGACTTGGTTTGTTTCGCCGCCGACTAGCCCAGACCTCTACGTGCGTACAAACGGGCATGCGTTTCTCGTCCGGACCGAACGTCGTCATCCTCGCTTCACCACCAACAAGGCCGCTGCGACTCATTGTCCCGTTATCCTCCACGTCCGACCGCCGCCGTCCAGCTCCAGCATGACCACAGACGTCGAGACGCTCTCTCTGCCACGCATCCTGTGCCTCCACGGCGGTGGCGTCAACGGTCGCGTCTTTCGTCTGCAGTGTCGGACCCTCGTCCACCAGCTCGCAAGCACGTTCCGGCTTGTCTTTGTGGACGCGCCATACAGCTCTGGTGCACACAGGGACATTGTCCCCGTCTATGGCGAATTCGGCCCCTTTTATTGCTGGCTACCGTGGGGCGGTACACACCCGACGTCTACGGCCGGCTCCCACGACATCATGACGTCGTGTCTCGAGGCCATGGGGGCCGATGACGGATCCGGGCCGTGGGTCGGTGTGCTTGGCTTTTCGCAGGGAGCCAAAATCGCCATCAGTCTGCTGTGGGCACAACGCCAGGCAGAACGATTCCTGGGTCCTGGTCATGCGAAAACGGACTTCAAGTTTGGTGTCATCATGGCGGGGAGCGCACCAATCGTTCACTTGGATAGCAGGCTGCCTCGCTCGAGACATGTGGCGGATGCGACTACATCCAGTCACTCGTTTGATGACTGGCCCGACGCGCCGGACGGGGATCATGTGGTGGCCGCACCGACCTTGCACGTACATGGATTGCAGGATCCTGGGATAGACAGACACAAGAAGCTGCTGGCCTTGTATTGTATGCCCGGACAAACGCGTTTGGTGGAATGGGATGCTGGACATAGACTCCCCATCAAGACATACGATGTGCAGCAGGTAGTGAGCAACGTGTTAGATATGGCACGACAGACGGGAGTGCTCTGAACTCTAGATAGGAACGGTCAACCCTTTACAGCAGCGACGGGATGGGACAAAGCTAGTCGAAACAGCATCTGCTTTGGCGCACAACTCACGTCACGGTCGCCCAAGAAGCCCCAGCATGTGCGATGCTGCTGCTTCATGGTCAAAGGCAAGAAACACGACTACCTGGCATAAGACACTTCGTTGTTGGCCCTCAAACAAACACCGCCCTCTCCCCCTCTGTGACTACTATATACCCTTCTCTTTGCCTCGATATATTTGACAACTTTATGCGCGCCAAAGTCTAGAGGATCGCCACCGCCGATGCAAGTTCGCAAAGAAAATATATCCCGCTGGCTCCCAGGCTTTCTTCCATACCAGAAACACTTTGGATAGGACGCATGCCGGGAACGTCATAATGCCATAGTCATGCTGCTCATTATTGCAATGCAGAAACGTTCCTAGCGGATGAGCCCCAGCGATCTCAATCTATCGCAGTGGGGTTTTGGATAAGCATTCGCTTCTGACATCTTCTCGCTATCTTCGTAGAACCAGCCGGTAGCGTCTTCCTGCATCCGCCGCTGGATTATGTTTTCATGCTCGCATCGGTTTTGCAGGAAGTGAAGAAAATTGGCCTCGGCCGTCCGGTCCAGCTGCGAGAGTTTCGAAGAACTGTAGGATTGAATGTCCTTGGGATTGACAAAGTAATTGATCTTGTGCCTTGGAGTGGTGCGGCCCTCGGTATAGGGTGGCTGAGGAGCATCCCAGTACATCTTGGGAGTTTTGGAGCCCGTGGACGTGCCAGTGAACAAGGATGATAACATGGGGAGGATGAAGAATATTAAAATCGGTAAAAGCGCTAGCAGATTCTGAAGACCACCTTGTTGCTGCTCCTCTCCCTGTGCTTCTCGAGGTCGACGCCTTGGTCTCGCGCCACCAAATTGGTGTACTCGAATGCCTGGTCCACCACCAAAGTTGAAGACGAATTGGGGTCCGGTATCAAAGGCTCATCAGGTCGTTAGTATACGACAGCACAAGATGCCATGGGCAGAATCTGTAGGCTCACCTCCGCCCCAACCTCCAGCGCCGCCGCCACCGAAGAATCTGGCGAACATCTCCTCTGGACTCAATTCCTCGTCCCACCTGCCACCGCCACCTGTGCCTCCAGGGGATTGCCGTGCGGCAAATCCGGAAAAGGGGTTCTGCGCTTGCGCGCTTGCGAATCGACTGTCGGGGTCGGTCCCGAACTTGTCGAACTTGGCACGCTTTTCTTTGTCTCCCAAGATGCTGAAGGCTCTGCTGACCATCTTAAACGCCTCCGAAGCATGCTCATGCCCATTTTTGTCCGGATGAGTCAATAATGACTGTTTGCGGTAAGCCTTCTTGATGTCGGATTCAGTGCATGTCGTTTTGGTGGTTTCCAGACCTAGAATATCGTAGAAGGCGGTAGCACTGCATCTTCGAATGCGTAGAACAGCTTCTTTCTGCTCAGCAGTATATGTACGCCCCTGGTTTCCTTGGTTGTGTTCGTGGTACCGAGCCGAGCCTTGCCCCGTGCTCGCTCCCGAGGCCGACGCGCCGGGCATTGAGGGAGTATTCGGATTTCGATGTCGTAGAGTTGAACCCAAAGATCTGTACGCGGCGCCTCATTCAAGTTTTCGTCGTATCGACGCTGAGCAATGAAAAGGCCAATTTCCGGCAATTATGTTGGTCAACGACAGCTTGCCGGAATGGAGAACAACCTTGGTCTTGATATGTGAGGAACGAACGCCTTGAAATGAACTTGGCAACCAACCGCTGCCTTTGCAAAGAAGGGTACTGCCTGCGAGTTCAGTAGAGTGTAGAGTTCCTTCTCACGAACCTCTCGAGTTTCTGTTGAGTCGTTTCGAAGAGCATAAACATAAAAGATCTATGCAGACGCTTGTCAACACCGACGAATCTGTCCACATTGATCAGAGAGGGTGCTGCCCATGTCGAGTGTACCAACTTCGCCTTCGACGACACGTGACGAGATCTGGACTACCCTATATTGAAATCCAAACAAACTAAACAAGCGACAAAGCATGCTCAGCAGTAATTCTCGGGGAAATGTAGATAGATAAAACAGAGTGGTTTGAAATGCAAAAACTTTTCATTTGTGCAGTCTAGTCACTCCATGCAAACTCGTCGTAGAAAGTGCCCAAAGTTGTCGGGACGGGCATTGTGATGAGTGAGCTGCAGACTTTTGCATATCTTTAATCAGTCTCTGACGACCATGCCACGCAGGACTGTATCATAAAATCCCGCAGGAATGTTAATTTATTCTCAAGTTAAGCCCTGGTTGAGATGTGAGGCATATGTGAACCCAATATGTTCTACGACATTTGAAGCATGGAACCGATCCATGATCAGATCACGTGACATATCGGAGTCGACCAACTATGCTTGTCAAGGTCGCCAGATCATGATTCGGATTTTTCTCTCCGCGGAACATGTGAGAACAACGCAACGCTCAAAAAATGCAAGCAACGAGAGCACTGCTCAAGCGTTCGGTTTGGAAGGGTATGTAAGATGTAATGCTACAAATTTCAGTACAAAATTTTCTAATCACATTGATTGCATCAGGACCTAATCTTGTGCCGTACGAATCCAATCGAAACGTTAACTCATACAAGCGATTTACTGAATGAATGCCCAGACTGCCAATCGTTTTCCCCAAAAAGCAAGGCGACAAGGTACCTCCTGTGCGCACGCAAGCTCGATCTGCCACTATACTACCGAACTTCGTGGGACTGAAGTTCGAGATTCACAATGGTAAGGATTACCATCAGGTAACAATAACGGAGGACATGGTTGGTCACAAGCTCGGAGAGTTTTCGCCGTACGTACTTTTTCAGCTCCCGTTGGATTCTGCGGGAAAAAAAAAAAACTGCTAAAACGCAAACAGGACTCGTAAGCCGAATATCTGGGATAAAAAGTAAATGCTATGGATAGAGAGGGTACTGGAGTGGGACGCGAATTCAACGAGGGCCGTTTGTACAACATCAATGCAAAAACGTGGTGTATCAATATCCGAGAAAGGGTTCAATGGTAACGTGATAGAGAATAATGATCAGATTTAAATCATTCTTGGATGCATCTACCACTGCAGCCAAAGAAGCGCAAACGCATGGCGACATGCCTAAACGCCCAAACACCAATCCCTAAACCCAGATCAAGAACCTGCAGATCATGTCAATTACCCTGTCGGACAACCCCAAACGTGTCGGACAACCTCAAAGATCCATCTAGCGATAAAATTCGCTCCGCTTAACATTAACGCCATACTCCCCAACCGCCATACCCAAGTCTTCCATCGTCAGCACTGTTCTATTCTGGCTTCCACCTTGACCGCCGCCGCCATATCCGGGACGCTGGATTCCCAAGGGTGCACCCTTATTTTGATCCTTGTTGCCTGGCTGGCCAGCTTGCTGTCCCGGAATGGGGAAGCCCGCTGCTGCGCCGAGAGTGCCCATAGGGTTGTTTGTATTGCTGGACGCACGGATGCGACTATACTGATATGCGTCCGCAGCAATATCCGCAATGAATTTTTGCGTGGCGAGAGCGAGCAGGCGGGCCAGACGAGCATCGGTCTGCGGTGGTGGTGGCAGACCAGCTTTGGTCATATAATAGTTCGTGACGGCGTCAGGTATCTGCAAATGGGTTAGTAAAAAACTTGCCAAGGTCGAGACGGGAAAACAGTCTTTACAATGGGAGCATAATCATCAATTTTATTTAAGAACTCTCGCAAAGATATATCCTTGCGAGTTGGTAATTTCGGGTCTTGAGGTGGCGCGATCTCAGGCGGTGGATTTGGTCCATCATGCACTTGAGGGCCTTCTATATGCCCGTTTCCGTCAAAATTGCCGTTCTGAGCGCCATGTTGTGAATCGGACATTCCGGGAGCGTCGCTACTCATTTTAAGCAGCACGGTTGATGCGGATTTGGATTAAGTGGTGGATGAAGTCATGGACGATAGATAACCCGTCACGTACGCCGGTCGAGGTCACACGATGTCAGTATAGTCACGTGACTGATAAGCAACCACTTATCGCATGCACCAAAGACATGTCTCGGCATAAAACTGAGGCAGAGAAGCTGTAAATCAGTTCTGGTTCGCTGGAGATTTCACTTGCCCTACATGTGAACAGCTTTGTGGGAGGGCCAAAGGCACATTTCTTTATCAGATAACGAAGTGAGGGAATTCAGAATTAACACCAATAACATAAATAACATCAATAGCATTTATTACGACAAGACTTGTCTTTTGCATCACAACTGCTGTTGTCGAAGCCTTCAAAGAAAGGCTTCAAGACAAGAACCTAGCCACACCACCCGTTGTCGCCTACCCACGCCACCAGTCTCGACAAAAACTTGACTTGCTCGGAGTTCAAGTCTATGAACCAAGAAGTGATTTGCTCATAACGCTACCATAATAGGTAATTCATTTATATTCTGTCCAAGCTTCTTTTCACAAGCTTTTGCGGAGCCTGCCCTGCTCGACTATATCGTCCGCCATCACCTCGGCAAGCGAGTTTGTGAAGAACGTCCGGCGATTTAAAAAAGTCGACGGAAAGAGTCGTGGTGCGACCGAACGCGATCGTTGACACGAGGAGTGACACTCTAGAGAAGATTCCATTCTAGATCCAAACTCTCTAGACGGGAAGCTTGAATTTTTTGCCCTTCAGTACCTTGGTATAGTAAATGTAGAAAAAGTCGCTGTAGAGAACAGTTTGAATGATTCCAGCAACAATGGCGATCCAATCAAATTTGTACTTGGTATCCATGAAGTATCGATAGATCCAGTTAGGAATATACAGAGCTCGGTAGCTTCCAAGAGCGAAAAGGTAGTGTGTCGTAATTGTTTCAGCTTCACCAGTTCTCTGAAGCATGAAAAGCTGCGGCAGGATGGCCACCGATTCAAGCCAGATAGAGAAGGCCCAAAGCATCTCGGAGAAACTGTACTTGTAAGGAACGAGAACGCCGAGAATGGCAGCACCTGCGAGGAGATATTGCACGCGAAAGGTGTCGACGTTGGGGTCGTTCGTGGGCTTGTAAGCATTGGTCATGAGGTATATAATGTAGCCCTGAGAGCCAATGAATGTAATCTTGAAGAACAAGTTGTACAAACTGTCCGTCCAGAATATGTCTGTGTGTCCATGGTCAGCGCTATTAAAAATGTAGGACGGGATAGCCATGAGACAACCGTCGAGGACCAGGGGCGTACCGAGATATCGAGTGACATAAACAAACATGTATAGAGCCTGTGACTTGAACGAAATTCCAGAACAGCTCTGCCGGTTGTTAGTAAATGGACATTCTGGGCGCGATTGCGTCACAACTTGATTGGAAAGCAACCGCCGCATACATTCAGCTGAACCATCTTGTGCAGGAGAATAAATATACTCGCTAGATGCGAGAAATCCGCTACCAAGAAAGACGTCAGTAACAAATGTAGATACCTCTCGTAGCAACGTCTGTTCCGATGTGGAGTGAAATTGGGAGGAAACCAACCGGCGACGCGAAAGATGTTGAGGACCATTTCGTAAGCTGTCGGATCACGACCGAACGACAACTTGGTTCTGTAGCAGGTAATCGAGATTACAAGGTCAGGAAGAAGCAACAACTGCTTCGACGTCGCTGCTTGTGGACCGTATGTTCAATTGCAAGATGGTGTTGGGGGGTCATTGGATAAAATGGCGAAGGCAGGTAGGACTACGCAAGGGCAGGCCAGCTCGGCAGCCAATGGGTGCTATGTGCGCGGGAAAAGGACACGACGCGGAAAATCTATCGGCCAGCCGCGCGAGCGCACTGGCGCATAGAACATTGACGCTGAAGTACCTAGGTACCTAGTAGATACTTAGGTACCTACTACCTACCTACCTAGGTACCTAGGTATCTACTAATGTAGGCGTCTACAGTGGGTCGTGATTCGTACACAGTACATACACGTGATTCGGAACCATTATGCACCAATCTGAACCCACAAAAGTTTCCGTTACACACTATAAAAAGTAAGTAGGTACTTACCTTAAGAAGTACATGGCGGTTAAAAACAGTCACTCAACGACAGAGTTCTCATCGGAAAAGTACCAAGCCGAGATGCGAGGCACAGGTTGTCAACCTTCTCACGTTAGTGGCAGAACCCTAATACCCTTCAATAGATCAGCCACGCAACAGCTTCACCCCCTTTCTTAAAACCACTAGTTTCTGCATCAGAAAGTCTGCGGGAATTAAGATATCTACCAAAGCTTTCAACTACCTAGGTACCTGAGTGGTGGTCGCTGGCTACAAAACGGCGACTACCTACTTAGTAGGTAGGTAAGTACGAAACACCAAATCTGGAGTGAGGCGCTGATTACCAAGCTGCCACCCCATTGATATGGGGTGTGGCGCAGCCTCGTGCAAGGGCCGCAATGACGTTATTACAAATACAATCAATTCTCGCATCATCTTGGGTCGTCCCCGTGGTTCTCAGCAATCCAAATCCCAACGATTATGCTACTGAAGCATTCAAGGCTGCCCGTTTCATCCCTCACGCATCCTTTCAACATTGCTTGAGCAAATAACCAGGTGGACGTGACCTTCTCCAAGGTCGCATTCAACGTCACATCTCAAGCAGAATCTGTTAAAACCCGACACATTGCAGAGCAGCCGCTTCTTTTAATAGGACAATCTAGCTCGATGCGCTCGCTGGCTGCCACTGTCCTCAATCACCATGAGCATGAGCGACTTGCCTCAATGCCTTGGCCATTTAGGCCCTGAGTCAGATGGTCTTGAGCCAGGCTGGATCATCATCAACGTAACTCATCGCAAGCAAAACTATGCGTTTCAGTTTCCTCACGACGCTAAAGTGCCCGACTTATTTGACGAGATAGCCACAAGCCTTGGCATCCCACAATTGAATCAAAAGATCCTCGTGTCCAGAGGCCCTCTATTAAAAGCACCGTTCGAAGAACCCTACATGCCACTTAGCGCTCTGCAGGATAAGACTTTGACACTTCTGGGCTCAGGTGTCGCGGAACTGCAAGCTGTGCAAAGTATGACGGACAGGATTGCCCAAAGAAACGCAGCCCGCGTCGCTCAGAAAGCAAGAGTCAAGGGTACGAAGAAACCAACAACGGGGGCTCACGCCCGTGCAGAGTACACTTTCCTCCAGATCCGCGCCTTGGACGGTCTGCCTCGTCCTGAGAACAGTCGGCTTCTCTTAATGAGGTTGAAGGACGATCCTGGGATCAGAGCAGCCATGAAGAAGCACAAATTCACTGTATCCCTACTGACTGAAATGGAACCGCTGTCACACACCCAAGCCACTCATGAAGGCACTTCGAGAATTCTTGGGCTCAACCGGAACCAGGGCGAAGTGATTGAACTTCGTCTTCGAACGGATGCTTATGACGGCTACCGTGACTACAAAACAATTCGCAGAACGTTATGCCACGAACTGGCACACAATGTTCACGGACCGCATGATCAGCACTTCTGGGATCTTTGCCACCAGATTGAGCGAGAAGTTGACGCCGCTGACTGGAAATCTGGCGGACATACAATCGGTGACACATCCCGATACACTGTTTTGGGCCAGACCAGCGCAGAAGACGATATTCACGAGGACGAGGGAGGATGGATTGGTGGTGAATTTGTGCTTGGAGGCGTCGGAAATGAAGGCCCCGGCATGAGCAGAAGAGACATTCTCGCACAAGCAGCATTGGAGCGACAAAGAAAACAAGACGGGGCAGAGCGGGAGGCTTGCGATGCGACAGAGAAGGGTTGGAGACCATGTCAGCGACCACGGCAATCGAGTGATAAGACCGACTGATTCACAGGCTTCTGCAGAATTCTTTCAACATAGCATTGCGTATTGTCCTTGAACCGTTTGGTTTCCCCCTCTTTCCTTTACCTTTTTACAGGACGATGTGGTGGTAGTAAGTACCAAATTTAGAGTAAAATATCATTGAAGATGGATTCGCCCGAACGCTGCATCTTTCCAGATATCAGCCTAATCTTCCGGTTGGGCACCGGCTCTCAGTAAGGCAACGGGTCAAGATCCAGTCCCCGAACAGCGAAGTGGAACGAGTCGTTGCGCGAATAGCTCCCCGCTGTATCAATGTCCAGCCTGCCCCGAATGCACTCCCTCAGATCAATGTCCGCATAAATCAATCCATCATCATCCTCCCTTTGCGGGCCGGCAATCACATTTCCGAATGGATCAACGACTGACGAACCGCCACGGGATATCCAAGCTGTGTCTGCTTGCGGAATTTTGGTCTGTATCGTAGCAAGGACTGTTTCACTACGACCCGCTTGCTTGTCATTCTCTTCGTTGCAGCTCAGCACAATTACATTGCCATCTTCGTCCAACACGGACTTCCTCCGTCTACGCCTCGGCGAACTTGCTGAGGGCAGAGCAATCTCAAATCCTTCCTCTGTGAATGTAGAATTGCGCCTCGCTCTGCTGCATGAAGGACTTGTCTGCGAAATCATTGGCATGGTGGCGGCATCCTGCCTAACGGCCATGTTACTGCTGATTACAAAACAACGGCCTTCGATTCCTATAGTACGCATAAGGCTCAGCCAGGCGTCGCGATCATCAGATGTAGGAGCCATGTACAAATTGACGTTCTGAGAATACAGAGCTTGTCGGACGACGGGCATGTAATTTTCCCAGCTGATTGCAGCGGCAAGATTCACACGAGTGCCACGAATGGTTGTGGATATGGCACGCAGCGTGGAAGGACATCCTTGAGCCCAGATGAGTCGTTCAGTCCCTGTCTGCGATTAAATAATAAAGTGAGTCTCATCATGGCTTTGATGTGAGTGGTGAGAGAGGGGAAGGCCACAAACCGGCATCACCTTCCGACGCTTTCCAATGATGCCCGCCTTCGGGCACACATAAACAACGCTGCAATACATACTCCCTCCGGCTTTCTCGATTAAGCCAGTCACAAGGAAAATATTTGCTTCCCTCGCAATGTTCTCCAGGGCTTCTCGAGTACCGTCACCCCGAATGTTCCCGTCCTCCTGACCAGGGAGGTCCCTATTCACCCACCTTTGGCCTGCCCCAGCTCCGTTACCTACCGTGTCTCCTAGATCGGCGGCATCATCGAAACACGTGGCGAACTCTTCCCTGCCTTCGTTGGTCCTCTCGCCTACTACACAGCCGAAGGCGTTACCGCGCGGGTAACCCCCTATGTAAGCTTCTGGCAATAAGAATATGTCAATAGACTGAGCAGCAGCCCTATGAGCTACATCGGCGAGTTTACGGAGGGCAGCAGCCTTGGTGGGGTTATTGCCTGGGGAAGCAGTTCCGACGCGGATGACAGGCATGACGGCCTATTCCGACAAGTGAGAGCCGCGAAAAACGGCGAGAAAATACATTGAAGAGGGGAAGTCTGCAAAAAACGTCAGAACGACGAGCGATTGAAGAGCAATGAAATCCAACTGACAGGGTTGTGATTTGTCACATCGACGCCACTTGACTCACGTGTCCAGATGCACTCGTCACAAGGCTCTCTTACACTAGTGTTGGTGCCACAGGGGCTTATGCGTAGAATCTCATTTGGCCATACAATTCTAATGAATAGTAGCACTTGATATTAGCCGACACTGATATTAGCCGACACCGATATTAGCCGCGATGTCCCTTGGAGAGAGTGAGTATAAAGATGAAGGCTCTAGACGCTGTGGCCCGCAGAGTGATTCTGTCGCACACATCAATTTCTAAGGATTTCAAAATGCTATTTTCCGCACTTCTTTTCACCATTACCACTGTTGCTGGCGTTTCAGCAGTTAGCTCCCATGAATTAGAAAGGAGGTTGAATGGTGGCGCAGAAGCACCAGATCCAGAAGGAAATAGGTCGCCACCAAAACCAAACCACCCTATCCCCGAATGGGAAGGCCGCTGGTGCAATAAGCATACCGATAGCATTGGCGACTGCGAAAAAAATGGCCAAGAATCCCTTTGCGTATGCCTTTGCAATTTTACTTAATACTCCTTATAACTGTATACTAACTTAATTATAGTGTGTTGACGACCGCGGTGTATCTGGATTTGATGATAGAAGACGGACCACCGTTGCATCATGGACTTCTAACGGCAATATCTATTGTGTTAACAGTGCTAATCAAATTGGCAACATTTATTGTGCACTGCATTATATAGATTAGAATAAGTAACTAGTGTGTTGGGCCGAAGGGTGACACAGGATGTGGTTAGATTATCCCTTTGGTACGCAGAAGGCTATCCCTTTGAGTGCGCGAAGGCGCCAATGAGGTCACGAAACCCACACCTATGTTATGGTCTAGCCCGATTGGGCCATCGCGAGTGTCAGGCGCAGACATAGTGGGGTTAGCACATCCTTTGCCAGCTGCGTGCCAGCTGCACTAGTTAGCTAGGACAAAAGGATACGTATTGATCAGAGTTGCGGGTCTCTGGTCAATTGACACTTATATTGCCGGTCGTACGCAGGGCTTGGCAACCGCCGCCAGCTGCAGGCTAAGCTAGGCTAGGTCAAAGACCTAGCCCATCACAACCTAAACCAGTACAAAGAGCGACTTGTTATTCCGCGCTTTATCTATATAAATTGATGTAGCGCGCTGTATTAGGATAATCTTAGTGACTTCTACTACTATATGGTTCCTATAGTAAGTTAAGTATCTTTCTTTAGCCTTGCTGATTGGCTTATAAGCCCTTTCGGTACCTCGTTGGCGCCTTCGCGCACCCAAAGGGATATTCGGTGTACCGACCCACACTGTCATCTAATGAAAATATTTAGAGCAAGATATCTTCTATAAGTATAAATTTTATTGTAAACTAAAGTATTTTGGCACTTAATTCTATATAACTTATTAAGTGAGAATATTATTATTAGAAATAAGGGGTTTACAGAGGCTTTTGCCCTCTAGAATACTAAGGTAGTGAGGCTTAGTAAGCCAGCGGTCAGAAGGTCTCTACAGCGCTATAGCGGTTACTACAGGCCTTATTCCTACGTTAGAAGCTTAATGCACGCTTTCTAGCACGTAAAATACGCTAAATTCTAGCTTATAAAATACAGGTGAATTTTCTTAGATTTTATCTAATTTATCTAACGTTATAGGTAATAGGTTTAATTAACAGTCTATATAGTTATAGGTAGCTATAAGGAGATAAGTGTTCTTCCTTACATACCTACTAAGCCTATTAGTAGATCTATATAGCTAGCGGGGGCTTGTAAGCCACTTTTTATTTTCTATAAAATTTATTTATATAAGAAAACAAAAAAATAGACTTATAGCTATATAACTAACCTACTAACGTGTGCACTAAAATTTTACTTAGTGAAAATCTATATATAAAAAAATCCTAAAAATCCAAAAATTAGGAAATTTATATAGAAAAATTCCCCTTACTTTAGCGATAATAAAACTCCTTACATTTCCTTTCCACAACCCTTAGTCCTTGCATAATTCAATTCTAAAGACCTTCCATTTCCTCCTCTAGGGTGGCCCGTGGGTCACGTGACCCGGGGCCTTGCAGCCGCTAGGCAGCGCAGCCCAAATCTTCAATCAGAATTTGACTGGCGTGCCTCGTTGCTGCAAAAATCAATCGCCAAGGCTGACAGTCCGTTAGCTTCCTAATTAAGCGTGCGCCAGCTGTCAAAGCGCGTAATTAAGGGCGAAAAGGCTAGAAAAGTGGGGCGCTCGCAGCTGCGAGCTCTTGGCCGGAACATCCATTTTTGCGCTTGCCGCGCGCGCGCGCACGTGTGTGTTGCGCGCACCGCCGCCGGCTTTCAACCCAAAGACCCTCTATAAAAGTCTCTATAGAGGTCAGGGTTGGGGTCGTTATAAGGCCTGTTGAAGGTCCTTATAGTGGATGAGGTCTCCTGAAAATAGCTGTTATTTTCAACAATTATAAGGTCACCTTAGTCTAGCCAATTAGATATAGAAAAAGAGTTGGGGGTATCTGAGTCCCCAATTTCCGCTTCAGCCTAATAAGGTAGGCAGGTACCTTACCTAAAGTTGGTACTTGCCCTACAGGAGGCTGCCGCTGAGCACAGGTGTCGAGGCGCGACGTTGATTGGCCGCAGCAGCGCCGCCGCACGTGCGTCTGCATGCAGGTTCCAGTGACATGGCTGGGATGCGCCCCCGCCGTAACCCCGCTGATGCGCACAACCACGGCAGGAGCGATGACTGCATGCGTGCATCAGGTCGTGCTGGCTTCCACATACCACATCGTCTTATATCCGGCAATCCCCTTTCTCTGCATGTTGCGCCTCACTTCACTCGCAACCATCCACGTGTCGTCGCGCTTCAACTACCTAGTTACATGACCGCCGTCATCAACACGTCTTTGCTTCTGCGACATAGACCAATCTTGTCGCCCGCCGTCCATCTCCGCCGCCCATCGAGCACGCCTATACGCGCACACGCGCGCTACGCACGCACACGCACACGCACACGTATCGGTCCGCGGTGGCAAATATTGCTTTTTGCTCGCCCAGCTCTCCGGCGCCTTCAACCACACCTTTAAAGAGGCCGTGATCCACAGGGACTCACAGCGAGGTGTCGTTCAAAGCGCCTGGAAGAGACCTGCTTCGCCTCGAGCAGTCGCATCGAAACGCCCATGAGTCATCTTCTCTGGAAATATTATTGGGAAAATGATGTCGACAGATTTCGACGTCTGCTGGCCCCGACTGGCGCCGGCTCTCATACTGCCACTTCATCCCCGTCGATAGCCAACATTGGAGGAAGTTTCGCCAGTGGGAGCCCTGGCGGCATCGCCTCTTCACCGCGAACAACGCCGAGACCTCGCAAGACCTCGACCTACACGCCTGGAGGATTTGGTCTCAATCGCAGCGAAATCAACAGTCGAGATCATGCTGGTCTTACCGTTCTCCTCCGGGCTGCCTCGTCAACTCATCCGAATGCTCGAGACTTTGTGCAAGCCCTCCTCGAGCATCCTTTTCTTGATCTCTATGTGCAGGATCCTGAGAGCGGTTGGAACGCCCTCCATCGTTCGCTGTACACTGGAAATGTTTCCATTGCTCGATTGCTCTTGGCAAAAGAGCGTATTCATCTTACAACAAATACCAACCAGGCTGCTGTCGGAAAGGTCGGTCAGCTCATCAAGACAAAAGACCACGAGGGAAACAGCCCGTTCGATGTCTACAACTCAACCATCGCTACCCGGTCTCGTCAAGCTTCCCATGCTACCACACGACATGCCATGGCATCCGACGACGACGGCGACGATGATGGTGACGACGATGACGACGAGCAGCTTGCCAAAATGTACGGAATCCTTGCATGTCTCAACTTGATACAAACTTGCACGCGTTGTATCTGTGCAGGTAGCTAATTGCGACTATCGTATAGGTCTGCTAGCATTGCACTTGGAGCTGGACAACCTGCCATGGGCGACGAACTTTTCATGTTTGGGAGTAACAAGAACCTTTCCCTTGGAGTCGGTGACGAAGACGACCGCCAGTACCCCGAGCGTGTGGTTCTTCGGCGACCAGATGCGCTGCTGCACCGGTTCCACAACATGTACCTTGATGAGCATGGCGTGGATGCAGCTTCTTCGTCACTGAAGGATGTTCCTACGCTGATTCGGAACCCGCCGCTGACGATCCTCGATGTCGTCATGTCCAAGTTACACACTGCGGTCCTCACGAATGACCCAGTATCCAATCTGTATATTTGTGGCGTCGGCCGTGGAGGAAGACTTGGTACGGGCGACGAGAACACCCAGTTCAAGTTCGTATCTGTCGAGGGACCATTTGCCGATCGGAAGGTCTGCCGGGTCGCGCTGGGACAAAATCATTCCATGGCAATAACGGAGAACGGAGAGTTGTGGACGTGGGGTCTGAACTCGGACTCTCAACTTGGTTATGCGCTGCCGCCGATCATGCGAATTGACGAAGAACCCATGAGTCTGGCCCCTCGACAAGTCTTTGGCCCTCTGAAGAAAGAATTGGTGCAGGGTATTGCTGCGTCCGCTGTTCATTCTGTTTGCCACACAGCATCATCCCTGTTTTGTTGGGGACGCAATCTGGGTCAGCTCGCACTCATGGATGCGGATTCGCGATCCTTGGAAGTCCAGACCACACCTCGCAAAGTCGCCGCATCGTTACTGTCAGCGTCAATCGAAATGGTTTCTGCCATTGACAAAGCCACCACTTGTTTACTGTCAAACTGCACCGTCTGGGTGTTTACCAATTATGGGTACAACCTGGTCAAATTTCCTTATCCCGACGTATTCAGCAACCAGAACCTTACGGCGAGCTCTTACACACATCGGTATGACGCGGGCCGGCGACATATTCGATACATCTCGTCCGGAGACGAGACGATTGCTGCCGTCACGTCGTGCGGAGACCTTTTTACAATGCAGCTGAACACCAAAGCCGACGCCAATCAATATTCTGGCTCCACGACAAATCCAGTCAAAATTAAGAGCGCCGTAACGCAGCCTCGGTGCATTTGGGACTCCCGAAAAGACGGCGTCGCATCCGTTAGTGTTAGCGAACACGGTTCAGTCATCATCTGTACTGAATCAGGGGCCGTGTGGAGGCGAATCAAACGACCCAAGGGCAAAATTACCATCTTCCCGAATCACGTGGATATGAAAAAGAAGGACTTCAAATTTGAGCGTGTTCCTTATATCACGAACTGTGTTTCCGTCCGCAGTTCCACCTTTGGCGCTTTCTCGGCCATACGGCAAGACAGCAGGGTTATGTCGTCTGATGTCAGTGTCATGGATCAAGCTATATGGGATGACATCGGTGCTCTTTTGTGCTTGAATGATTTTCAAGCGTCTTCGACGACGTCTGCAGAGGTGAGCACGTCTTGGGCGCAGTGGAGTTCCGCTGTTGCGCGCGAGAAGGGAGGCTCTGTGTCGCATGAAATTCTTCGGTCATGGAATATAGAACAAGACGTGCTACAATGGATAGCCACGAGTTCGTTCCGTTATAAAAACCTCAACATGGAGGTTCGGACGTCGTCAAGTCCTGACTTGAAAATCCCAATCCATAGCTGGATTCTCACAGCAAGAAGTCCTTTTCTTCGGGCAGCTTTGTCAGAGAATGCGGTCAGCGGACACAATGGAAACTTGGACGATTACCCCGACATCTTTTCCATCGAGCAAGTTGGCACAAAAACACTTCTTACCTTCATCGGCGTGGACATGTATACCCTGCTGAACATTGTCGTCTATGTCTATCTGGATGCGATTGTTCCTGTATGGAGATATACTAGAGAATGGCCGTCACTTGCCTATCGGTTCCGCCATGTTAGAACGGAGCTCATGAAACTGGGAACGAGACTGCAAATGCCCAAGCTGGAAGCTGCCGCGCGACTGCAAGAAGGACTGGAGCCGTCCCTTGATGTCAGTCTTCGAGATGCTATCGCTGATCCAGCATTCTTCCACGACGCTGACATGATCATTGAGTTGGACGGGGACGAGGTCCACGCGCACAGCGATCTCGTTTGTCAGCGCTGTCCATTTTTTGAAGGCATGTTCCGCGGGCGATCGCTCGGTCAATGGGTTAGTGGCCGTTGCAAGCCGTCGCTTGAAAGGGAGCTTACTCGCGTCAACTTGAATCACATCAGTCCGGAAACCTTTGACTATGTCATGAGGTATCTGTATGCCGATGTGGGCGTTGAAATTTTCAATGACGTCTGTATGGAAACTCTGGACGAATTCTCCGAACTGGTGCTTGATGTTATGAGCGTCGCAAATGAACTCATGATGGACCGGTTATCTCAGATCTGCCAACGCTTGCTGGGAAAATTTGTAACAACTCGCAACATTGCCAATCTTCTCAACGAGATCAGTCCTTGTTCAGTAACGGAGTTCAAAGATGTTGGGTTGGAATACATTTGTCTGCAGCTGGAGTCCATGCTTGAGAATCACCTCTTGGACGGCCTCGATCAAGACTTGTTGCTAGAGCTGGATGAAGTGGTGCGGAGTAACCAGCTGGCCCAGTTCCCCATCGTGCGCAGCGGACGAGCTGATGCCCTGCTGCACGACCAGTATCCCGATCTGGCCCTCGATATCGAGGAAGAGCGGCGACGGCGCGTCAAGGAAATGGCATTCAAGCTGGCGCAAAGGGACGAGGAAAGGAAGGCATGCTCGTCGTACAAGGCGCGAGTGGGCAGTCTGGACGGCGCGCCCTCGCCGTCGCACGTGCAAGACAGATCTCGTCGCAAATCATCCAAGGTCGAACGCAACGAGCCTCTCAGCCCAAACTTGCGTCCAACGGCATATCACGCAGACCTGATTTTCAACATGGATGATGAAGATGGCCCAAAGACCACCAGTTCCAGGTCACTGGGGTTGTCTGCCCCCGCTGATGGCCGGATCGACATTGACTTGGACAATATGCCTCGATTGCCTGCCGGCTGGCGCACTACCCGAACAAGTGGGGGATCACTGCTCGGCAGGTCTCCAGGTCTGGATACGAAGTCCCCATCCCAGCAGCTGGCCGAGTCAAGCCTCGCACTGGCTTCGCCGGGCACGACTTTCCGACCAACGTCGCCCCCAGCAAGACCTACCCAAGCCCCTTGGGCGTCACCACTATTGCCATCTTCGAAACTGGATCTGAAAGACATTATGCAAGAAGCAACGTCCCAGTCTGCTCTCAGTGCTGGTCTGGCGTCGCAGGCCGAAAAGGCAGGCGGAGCAAACAGATTGCAACAAGCCAGGATGTCGCAAAAGGAACGAAAAAGGCAACAGCAGTTGCTGCAGGCTGAAGCCGACTTGGCTGTGGGGAAGGACAAGGCCAAAGTGGTGGCTTGGGAAACACTCAAGTCAGCTGCTCGGCCAGCGCCGTGGAAAGGGGCCGGTCCAGCTCCCAAAACATGCCTGAACGATGCCATGAAGTCGGAGACGGGGCAGCTACAAGGAGGAAGTCCGAGTCTGTCCCCCAAGTCATCACTAGTCGCAGGGGGCAATCCGGCGCTGGCAAAGGGCAGAGCTGCCTCTCCTGACACGCGGTTTGCAGGCCAAGGAAAAGTAAGCAATGCCGCGTCGGCGCCTGCAGTCGGTTCGTCCAAGTCACATGAACGCCAGAAGCCGTTGGTACCGCACTCCAAGTCGTACCTGAAGCCGGCGCCCAAGGCCGAGGCCATGCTTGGATTGAGCATGGCTGATATCATTGGACAGCAGGAACTGGAGCAACAGCGTGTCAAGGATGCAGTAGCAAAGAGATCACTGCAGGAGATTCAAGAGGAACAGGCCTTCCAGGAATGGTGGGACCAAGAGAGCCGTCGGATGCAAGAGGAGGAAGCAAAGAAACAGGCCAGGGCAGACAAATCGAGAGAACAAAGTGGCAGCGGCAGCGGTGGTCGGCGTCGACGAGGAGGAGGAGGGCAAAAAGGCAGGGGAGGCAAAACGAAAGGCGGCCCGGCGGAGCAGGCAAGCGACACAGCCAAGCAGGCGGCTGGCAACGCCGCAACGTCTTCTAGGGGGCGAGGGGTTGTACGACGAGGGGCAAGGAGTTGAAACTTCTTTTTTGCAGCGAATAATGGATGGATGATTTCAGAAGAAGGATTCCAAGGTTTGGGAAGTTCGACAATATTTCAAATGAAAAAAAAAAGGAAAAAAGAAACAGGACATTCTGGCGTTGTAGAGGAGACTTGTTTTTTTTTCTCGACGGGGTGGTAGCTTGCTTCTGATGTTAAAGGGGGCGGGGGGATTGATTTGTTCTTGCCGCGGAGCTTAGTACTTTTTTTTTTGGCATGTGGAACGGTGGCATTTTTTTGCTGATTTGACCAGCAAGCAATGCACTATTACCAAGAAGAAACTATTATGAAGACGCTGTGCGTGGCATGCATGGTCCATCTGCAACAGAAAGGGATGGCGCCGCGTGGACTGAGATGACTACGGATGAGATGTACGGAATGGAGAGGAAAACAAAGCAGAGACGGGACAAAACACAGGCAAGGCGGGGGCGAAGAAGGAAAAGAGGGGAGGGTGGCTCTGATGTTGATGACGCTTTTGGTCTCCGGGGTTACGTGCTGGGCGGCTTCTGGGTCTGAGTCTGGGTCTGGGTCTGGGTTCGGGTCCGGGTCCGGGTCTGGTGGCAATGACGAAAGATGGCGAGCGGCTGGCATCACGATTTGACGGGGCAGGTGCTCGGAAGGGGGAACGTGGAAAAGAGGCGCCTGCGCCGGGCAGTGGACGGGGCCTGGGTCCGAGAACCGGCGATGCGTCTTGGTCTGGACCTCTGCGGTCGCTCGCTGCACGTGGTCCACCGGCCCGTCACTGGTCGGTGGTTCGCCCATGTCGTTATCAGCGCGGGCTGTGACTGGCGGCGGGCGTGTCTGATAAGCAGATGGACCCGCATGGGGTGGGCGATAAGGCGATGGCAGAGACCTGGGGGCCCCACCCGGCAGGCAGGCAGGCAGGCAGGTAGTGAGTAAGTGAGTGAGTGAGTGAGTGAGTGACTGACTGGCTGGCTGGCTGCGCGAGTGACCGACTGCTCGAGTGCATGTGGTCCCAGTCACCCACCCGCGTGCCGGGGGGATCCGCCGTCCGCAGCTCAGGGCACTCATCCTCCTCGCCGTCGCCGGCCTGCATCTCTCTTCGTTCGTCCCAGACATCCATCCATCCATCCAGTCTGGTTGCCTTGCCTGCCTTGCCTGCCCTGCCTGCCTCCCTGCTGCCTTCTGTATGCCGCATGCATTTGCCAAACCCATCCTCAGCTCCTCACCGTCCGTCTCCATCCATCTCCATCTCCATCCCAACGGCGCCCACGCACGCCACCGCTGACCTCTCTCGTCCGCAGCCATCAAGCTCCTCTCCTCTGCGTCCCGCTCTTCCGCTCTCTTGACGATGGAAGAGCGACCGTCCTTCCATCCCGAACCCCCGACCAGCGCCTAGGCCATCTCCCTCCTCCATCCATCCATCGTGTCCTCTCCGTTCAGCTGGCTTCACCACTCCTCGTCCCGAGCCGAGCTGCTCCCAGCTCGAGCCTTCTCAAAACCACATCATGCATCAACAGCCAAGACCGCCGCCGAGGCCGTCAGCGCCATCGGCCTCATCCCCGCAGATTCCTCCAGCCAGGAGTGCGAACCCTAGAGATGCTGCGTCGCTTTCTCGCCCGCGCGCCGGCTCCAATGTCTCGGGCCGGGACTCCATACCCTCTCCCACCGTCTGCAGTCCCTCAGCTCCGGGCTTGGGCCTGCCCGCCGACTCGATCAAGAAGCTCGATCAGATAGTCCAGGTATGGGATCCTTCCGCGTTGGCCCATGGCTTCGGGTGAGGGAAAGGGGTCACACACGAGGCAGATGGGCTAATGACTTTTTTTTTCTTATGAAAATCCCTCAGAACTTCTTCAACAAAGCTGCAGTCCTCATCATTGAATCCCGGGTCAAGGTCAAGCCCAGTCGAAACGCAAACGGCCAGCGGAAAACAAATAAATGGGTTGGTGTTCATTGCAACATGTCATGAATCATGCTACACACGTGGCACGACGGCTAACGAAAAACCATGGCGTCATTAGTTTCAACTAGAAACTGACGAATTTGACAATTTCAAAGACGATTTGAAAATATGGAAGACATGCGGAAGCATGGACAATCGTCCGCCGCCCCTGATCATCGACATATATCTTGACGCCTCGAGTCTGAAAGAAAGCCAGAGTCTTGTCATAATCGACGACGACGGGAAACGCTGGGACGTCATGGGACAACTCAACGCGTTCGATTCTTCCTTCAGCGGCAGTTATCCTACGGCACCGCCGTCAAGGAATGCCGAGGTTGTGCTGGAGAGGTGGCGGTTAGATCTGAACACAGTCGGAGGCGCGCCGACGGATGATTTCGGACCCATTTTGCCCACCATTTACAAGAAAGCCATCGTCTTTTTCCGATCCCTCTTCATCACGACCAAACTCTTACCGGCCTGGAAGTTCGCCAGCCAAGGGCCGGCCAAAAACTCGCACCCTGCCCTGACCCTCCAGTGCCGTATTCGTCTTGCGGAACCCGGCCAAATAGGCACTAATCGTCTGAAGCAACCAATTGACGGCCGTAGAGATCCGGTAACTCACTATGTCTTTGGTGACCTCGACGTTCCAGTCGGGCGTCTGAGCGCCGCCGTGACGTATCGCAACGATTGCAGCTTCCGAATAGATGACTCCGAGTCCCTGCTCAGCTCGCGCTTCATGGGAGTCGACGAGAACTTCTTCAAGCCCTCTCTTCCGCAACGGGCGGGTCGTAACCAGGGCCAAGTGGCCGAGACTGGCTCCCTACGTGATCACCGCCGTGCTAGTCCCTTGAGCGAGCTGCATCAAGCCTATGGCAGCATGTCGACGTTTCACGGCTGCGGACCGCTGGCCACAAGCCCGCTGTCGGCACTCCGAGCCGTCAGATACCCCGGCTCGGACACCACGTCTCCGCCGGCGACCCTGCCCACCGCGGGTGGTCTTGATGCCGCTCCCATTTCCATGCCCATAACGGGCCGCATCGCGGCACCGACTGCTATCGCCGGCCGCCCGGAGAGTGCCGGAAGGAGGCCGTCCATCTCTTTCCAACCGTTCAAGGCCGGCTCCCTCTCCGGTTCGTCGGTGCCGCGCCATGTCGGGTCGGAGTCGCCCGCCTCGGCACACTCGCAGGGTCGCCCGGGTCTTTTGATAGGATCGCAACCCCGTCCCAAGAGCTCCCTGACGGCCGGAATGCCGGCTTCGCTCCGGGGCGGACCTCCTTCGGCGTCTGCTGCTGACGCTCCACCATCGATCGGCTCGGCTCGTCCCGCGCCTACTGGCCGGTACAGCAGCAGCTTCACACACAGACGAAGTCGCCCCTCCGCCGGGCGAACCGGAGACGACGAACAAGGCAGCAGCGGTCGACAGAGCTTGGCCTCGTCGCTGGCGCAGCCGGGATCTGGCCTGCTTGCGGAGGCTGGGCCCACGAGCTCGGGCTCTCTTCACGGCGAAGAAGACGACATTTCCGACTTTCTTAAGGCGCTGGACAGCCGCAAATCGCTCAAGTGCTTCGAGTCAGCACAGCACGGCGGCGACTCGACGACGAACCGAACCGTTGCTCAGCTGTCCAAGTTCCATCTCATGAGGGACTCCAACAACGCTCTGACCGAATCCATGACCTCGTCGATGCAGATGCAGCGGTCGTCGAGCTCTTTCAGCAGGTACCTGACGAGCGTACCCGGTATGGTAGCCCCTGCTTCCATGTCCACCTCGTCATCACCCGGCGGCAAGCCCGTGTCTCCCCACACGCCACACACGCCCGCTATCCCGTCACGTTTGAGCGAAAACTCCATCATAAATTACGCCGCCACGGGAAGGGTAACGTCCCGAGGCTCCGGACGTCGGCAGGCTCCCACGGTACCAGAGCTCAGCAGAGAAAGCACCGCCAGGCAGGAGGGCACTACGGCAATTGATATCCCCCTGTCGCCGCGTGTCGTATCCTATCAAAGGCGATCGAGCTCCGCTGCCCAACAGAGCCGTGCAGTCCTCGACGACGAGGACACGGACCTGGCATTCGCCGCACACAGGAGCATCAGCCTCGGGGCAAACGAGGGCGACCCCCCCACCATGAGCATCCTCCTGGGTCGTCAGATGCAATTCGACGAGGAGGCGGGCAGACGCGAGAATGCGACGGCGAGCGGGCTGCAGCCGGCGGCAGACATCCAGCCATCGGACGACTCGACGTGCGATGTCATGCCGCGCGGATCGAACGAAGACAACTTTCCCCATGGGTTGATGTCCTCGGCGGTTCAGTCGGCATCCGCCTTTCCCCGGCGGCGATATGCAGGCATGGGAGTGGGAGCCGCGTCGAAGGCGACGCCACCTCAATCATCGCGTGGTAGCTTCACCGGTTCTCTCAGCCGAGTGGGTCGAGGCGACGATGAGTCGGTCGGAGAAGAGCCGCTGATGTTTGACTTGTCCGAAATGGACGCGCAGGGCAGACGAAGCCTGGAGGATGGCCGCGGAGGACGCAACGCCAGTTCAGAAAGGGGCGCCTTTGAGCCACGAGGCATAAGTCGCAGGGGGTGGTGAAGGCATGATGCCACCTCTTTTCATTTTCTTTTCGTTTTTTTTTTTTTTTTTTTTTTGCCACTACCTCTTGTCTCGTGCACAGAGGGGAAAAAATGTGGGAAGCGCATGAATATGATGAAACGGCACATATAGCAGAGGCATTTCGCATGGTGCACGAAGGACACTGTCCCAGTAGGCGCTCCAGGTGGTGTTGGTTTGTCTTTTTTTTTTTTTTTTATTGCCTCTTTGGAAGTCTGGATATGCAGATAATTGTTTGAACGGACATGTACATCTCGGCGTTTTCAGGTGGCCTAGCATGTGGGATATAAACCATGGTTTTTTTTGTCATTGGCTTCACAGTTAACTGGGTTCAAGGCTTCAACATGGCGGACAGCACATAAGTAGCGGCAAAAGGCAGACAGAAAGACTCATAGTAAGATATATTACATGCGGGACCAGCTCACAGTGGCACGTTGGTTGCGGTAGGGCGAAGGCGGGAAGGGAAGGCTCAGTAGATTTTGGCATGATGCATGTGACAATGGGGAAGGCAGGCGAGCAGATGACGTCAGGATGGATTGACTGCATGGGTGGCACAAAAGGCATGAGACACCACACCAGTCAGTCACCAGTCCGCTGGCGGAGTGTGGCACGATGGACCGTTTTCGGCACGAATCGATGCCGTGGACGGGATGGGAGACGAGACACGAAGCTCGAGGGCGCAGGTGTGCTGCACGCACCCGGCGACGAGGGCCGAGACGTGAGCCGAGACGAGAGCCGAGAGACGAAAGGCGACTGGAGGGAGGCTGAAGGAGGCGGAGGGAGGCTCAGTCAGTGAGGCTGAGCCACGCAAGCCGGACCAAGACCACCACACGGACCCACAATGCACCACGCGGCCAGCTGACGCCACCGCAACGCAGGCCGCCCGCCCGTCAGAACAGAACATGAAGACGACGGACGTCCCTCCAACCACCAGACACAACCCATCGAACCGTCCGCAACCTCCTTTTCCCCGATCCCATCATCAACTGGAATCTCCTCGCGCTGACTACCCGACCGGACCGGAACCGCTCTCGACGCCAAGTGCCCGACATCACGACGCCACGCCCCCTCCCCATACAACGTCATAGCCTCGGAGCAGCCCGCGAGCCGTCATGTTCCGGGCACAGGCCTCGGGGCCGTTTGACGACGTCGTCGGTAAGCCCCCTCTCTGCCTCCTTTCTGAACAACGGGATCGTCTCTCCGGGATGCTCATTTTTTTTTTCTTTTTGCGCACAGCCAAGGCGACGGACGAGAACTTGACGTCGGAGGACTGGGGGGCTATTTTGGAGGTGTGCGACAAGGTGTCTGGTGGAGGGGGTGCCAAGGAGGCGGCGCAGAGTGTGGTGAGGCGGTTGGCGCATCGGAATGCGAATGTGCAGCTTTATACGCTTGAGGTATTTATCTGGTGTCCCGGGGGGGGGGGGGGAGGAAGAGAAAGAGAAGAAGAGGAGGAAGAAGAAGAAGAGAAAGAAGAAAGGAGAAGGAAAAGGAAAAAAAAAAGGAGCTCACATCAAAACGCACTTGGACAAGGCTGACTATGGCGACGCCCACAGCTCGCGCACGCTCTGTGCCAAAACTGCGGCAAGCCCATGCACCGCGAAATCTCCAGCCGGGCCTTCACCGATGCGCTCCTCAAGCTGGCCAACGACCGAAACACACACACCCAGGTCAAGGCCAAGATGCTGCAAAAGATGAAGGAATGGACCGACATGTTCAGCGACGACGTCGATCTCGGCATCATGGCCGACGCGTACCACCGCCTCAAGCAGACCAATCCGACGCTCCATCCGCCCAGCGCGCCGCAGAAGCAGGGCCTCACCGACGCGGACCGCCAAAAGGAGGACGACGAGCTTCAGATGGCCCTGCGGCTCAGCCTGCAGGAAGAAGAGCGCAAGAAGTCGGCTTCTCAGCCGGCGAGCTCGGGCGCCCAGGCCGGAGCCGGACCGAGCAACCAGCAGCAGCAGCAGCAGCAGCAGCAGCAAGGGTCGGCACCGACAGTGCCCGCCGGCACGACGGCGGCAACCGTCAGCCGAGTGCGCGCCCTGTACGACTTTGTGCCGTCCGAGGCCGGGGAGCTCGAGTTCAAAAGGGGCGACGTCATCGCCGTGCTGGAGAGCGTGTACAAGGACTGGTGGCGCGGGTCCCTGAAGGGCAAGACGGGCATTTTCCCCCTCAACTACGTGGAGAAGCTGGCGGATCCCACGCCCGAGGAGCTGCAGAGGGAGGCGCAGATGGAGGCCGAGGTGTTTGCCGAGATCAAGAACGTCGAGAAGCTGCTGACGCTGCTGAGCGCCTCCAACACGGCTCCGCGGGAGGAGGACAACGAGGAGATTTCGGTATGCAACTGCTTGGGAGGCTTTGCGAGCAAGGTGTATTGGTGTCCGTTGCTGATCAAGACCAAAACCCTGCGCAGAAACTGTACCACCAGACGCTGGCGATCCGGCCGAAGCTGATCAAGCTCATCGAAAAGTACTCGCAGAAAAAGGGTAGGTTTGGGGATGACGTGTCGGCGTCGAGCATTTCCTGCGGCTGCTGACCATGGCCCATAGACGACTTCACGCAGCTCAACGAAAAGTTCATCAAGGCGCGCCGCGACTACGAGGCCCTCCTGGAGTCGTCCATGTCGCACCCGCCCCAGCACAGCTATCCGCAGTATGCCATGCGTCCGGCTGCTCCCGGCCAGCAGGGCTATGGCGGCGGCGGCGGCGGCGGCGGAGGAGGAGGAGGAGGATATCTGCCGGGCCAGCCACCGTCCCATGAGGCGTCGACGTATCCCAACCAGCAGCTGCCACCCGCCGACCACCATCATCGCTACCATCCCGGCTCTCCTTCTCCCAACGCCGCCCACGCCGCCCACGCGAGCTTTCCGCCCCGGGGCTCCTCGGCGCCCTTCTACGTCGCCGGCGCCGAAGTCCCGTCCCACGGCCCTACGCCCCAGCAGCACCACCCGCACCAACGGCCCTCCAGCACGTACGGCGCCCAAGAGCTCGCCACCTCGGTCTACGACGCGCCCCTCGCGCCGCAGATCCCCCCC
>SRPY01000750.1:0-16747 GCA_018360145.1 Claviceps africana
GGTTTTTTTTTTTTTTTTTTTTTTTTTTGCTTTGTTCCTCTGCTTGCGCGTATAGCTTCAGAAGCGTCGTGGCTGAATGGCGGGTGGCTGGGAGCTGGGAGCTCTCCTCAAGCTGAAAATATCGGGCCTAGGGGTGGGCCGGTTTGAGGTGAAGCTTTCTCGTGGATCCGCTAATTACCGCATTGGGTGGGGACCGGGATCGGAACAACAAAGAGCCGACTACCCCATCGGGAGAGTTTTGCTAGTCGTGCTGATGAAAAATTCTAGGCGTGCTGATTCCCCACCTTACTAGTTAGTTTTAGGCTAGGCGTTTTTTTCTTAATACCCCCCTATTATTATATACTATAGTATATAAAACCCTTAAAAACCTAAAGGTAATTAATTAAGGTATAAAAAATATATTTTATTAACTATAATAGCTAAGGAAAGTAAGTGTAAAAAAGCCTTATTAAATAAGAGATTTAAAGAGGTTTAGTAGATTTTACTTTATAATTTTTATAATTACTATCTTAGCTATATGATTTTAATAGTAAGGTTTAGTAAAAGGGGTGGAATAAAAAATTCTTAGGTACTACCTAGGAAGGGTGGGGTAAAAAGCGGGGAATTAGCACGCCTAGAATTTTTCATCAGCACGACTAGCAAAACTCCATCGGGAAGCACCTTTGTACTGCCGATGTATCCCTTTGGTGCGCAGAAGGCTACACTCAGGTACCCCCCACTCTTCTTCAATATCTGATTGGCTAGACAAACGCGACCTTTCAATACATACTATATACACAATCTTACTGGAAAAGTTATGTAGAATTAAGTACCTAAATACTTTAGTTTACATTGAAATTTATGCTTACTTATGGAAGGTACTTGTCTTTCCGATGTTTTCATTGGATGACAGTGTGGGTCGGTATACCAAATGTAGCCTTCTGCGCACCAAAGAGATTGTGAGTACTCCTAGGTTCGTCCTGTTTTTCTTTTTCTTTTTTTAAATTATATACATACATATATATATAAGACAAAAGTGGAAGCCAACTGCGTACATCAATGAGAGGAACGCCAACTGACCATGAATTATGCCATCCTCTCTTCTTATAAAAAGAAAAGAAAATTCACAAAAGACAGGAACAAGATGGATTGTCATTCAATCCACACTCTCTGCTGACACGCTCGTTGTGTCAAACCCGTTGTTTCCCCGCCTCTCTCTCCCCCCCCCCCCCTCTCTTTTTTTTTTTTTTTTTTTTTTTTTTTTTTGCCTCCAATGGGGTTTTGCCTCCAACGAGCCGCAAATCAACCCCCGAGTCGCTCTCGGCCGCCCTCCGGCTTCCGCATCCCGGCTTCCGAGATCCCCGCTCCGCACCGGGCCCCGGGAGGCCATCTCGGCATCAACCCGTCTCGAGCCAAATCCCGAATTGCCGACAAGTCAGCGACGGGTGCTGCATCGGACAGCAGTCCCCTGTGCTGGCAATACCAACTCGATGCTCCACCAAGGAACGCAGCACCACATCAGCAGGGCATGTGCATCCTCTCTTGTTGCATCACCGAGAGTTCTCCTTGTATGCCCTCGTGAGATCAAGTCCGATTCCCCGACTACGCAAAATCCAAGGCATCGTTCGGGCAAGGGGAGCTCCCTACGACGGCCTGCCGCGCGTCGGCGAGGCACAGTGAGGTATATAAACGAGGGCCCAGCGGCCGGCAAACTCTACATGACTCGGGATCGGGAGAAACAAGCAGCCAAAGCGTCGCTTCTTCCCTTCCCCCTGGCTGTTCCCGCTGCTGCTACATGCACTCTTCGACACTACCAGTTTGGCAACCGTATCCACAACTCGGCGAATTTTATTCCCACGAACAACTGACCCTCCCATCTCTAGCACCAGAAAGTGCCTTTATAGTCGTTTGACTGCATTAGCCCAAAAAAAAAAAAAAACATATACCTATTATGTCATGTTTCATAGCAAGGAGATATGTTTGATGGCACCAAACAGAGAATTTTGAGTTCCGAAAATTGCATCGCTCAGCGGCTTATCGGCGTCAGATCAGAAAGACCCAGGCTCCTTTCCGCTTCTCTATCCCTCGAGCATCCCATATGCATGACTATTTAAAACCAGCGCCTAGGCCCCCTAAACACGGAGAAAATCAAGCCGCGTGCATCCATCTCTAGCTCCTCCCTTTCATCAACATGCCTCCTCGAAAAGTCAAATCAAATATGCAGCAGTACTGGATGCTTCTCCTGGCCGCCTCGGCCGTGGCTTCCCCCGCACAAGGAACGGTCGACAAGAGACTCTCACTTATCAAGTACTGCAACGGCGGAACTTCAGGCAACGGTGACTGCGAGCACAGGGGCTTCAATACCTTTTGCGTACGAGCGATTCTACATGCTCAAACCCCTGGGCTCACCCCCCCCCCCCCTCCGGCAATGTTTCTTGTGCTAAGTAACGGCCTGTAGTGCGCCAACACTGCATGGGGAGTGTACACTGCACCCAAAACGATTGTGTCTGAGAGCTCGGACTCGAAGGGTACTCATTGGTGTGACAATAAAAATGCGGGAACCTTTATTTACTGCGCTTAGGGGATGTTGAGTCTGTAGGCCGTGGGTTAGAAAAAAGAAAAAAATAAAAAAAGAATAATAATAATAAAACGTCGTTTTTTCGGCTGCAATATGTTTGCACTCTACTCGTAATACCGTCACTACGCTCTGGGAAACCGCAATGTTCCAGGTGGTCCGTCGGCTCACCATCACGCACGGCTGCCCGTGGTTACGTGTGCGGATGCGCATGTCGGGCGCGGGATGCCGCCACCCTGCAGAATCCTCTCTCGCACATAGACCAAGGGAACATGGCTCATCGAGAAAGACGATTGGATAGCCAGTGAATTCCATATACGGGGAATGCGGCCGCGCGCACGGGTACCACCCGTGCCTACTGCGGACGAACTATCATGGCAACGCCCGTCCCCGAGGGCATCATCCTGTCAGGCCGGGGGTTATTCTCCCGAGTAGCGGGATACCTCATGACGACCCGGACCGTGACCCTACGTTATATGCCCTCCCACGACCTCGCATGACACATCGCTCAAGCCGCGGATGCCAAACATGTTGCGTGTGAGATGCGGCACCGAACACGGGGACCCCGGCTCGACGGATGGCCACCGTCAGATCCCCCACACACAAGGTAGCATTCGACGCAACCCAAACGGCGCCATTTTCTCCGCGGGATTAAACCGGTACATCGTGCCTGAACGGGCAATCGCAGGGGGGTAGACTGACGTGTCTTGGCCTCCCGAAACAGGCGTCCGGTGCGTTTGCAGTGTGCCGTCCGACGGCGGGAAATGTCAGAATAAGCGCTCTCATCCACGATAGAAGGAGGCACAAGGAAGCTAAGACAAGGATACATGCTTGACATATATATAAGGGGCCAATGCGCCACCACTCCATAGTCTGAATCTAAGGCAACCTTGTACTGCGGAATGCACATGTCAACAGGAAAAACATCGCCGTCTCTTCCCAGGTGCCTTGCCAGCCTCGTTACTGGTCAAGCCCGTTGGAATCCGGAGAAAAGGCCGCCTTTCCCCGGTACCGTCGCATTTCTACCTAGACTATATATATACATACCGTACGTATATATAATCTTGTCAGAATAAAGCCGACATATACCTTGCCGCGTATCAGCGAAGATTTACAACGTCGGCCAACTATAACCGACTCTGGAGGAAACGAACGAGCCACCTCTCTCCCCGGGACACCGAAATTCTAGATTCCGTTGGTCCCGCACGGAGAAAGCCGAAAGACGGTCTTGTCCCATCTCTATATATATCGTCCGCCGCCCCGCGTCCCATAAACAAAGACAGCTCACCATTCCACACAACTCATCTACACACGCACTTACAAACAAAACCCATCCATCACCCAAACATGCAGTACTTGTCTCTTCTCCTGGCAGCCGCCACGGTCACGTCCGCCGCCATCATGGCTCCCGCCGCAGACGCCGAACTCACCAAGAGACTCGCGTTTAAAAAGTGGTGCAACAGCAGAACAGACGACGATGGCACCTGCGCGAAGGAGGGCATGACCGCGCTTTGCGTAAGAGCCCTGATCCCCAGAACGATCCCCCCCCCTTCCCTCCGTGTTTCTTATACTAAGCGAGAACCTGTTTTGTAGTGCGCCAACAGTCAAAATGGAGACTTTCAGAGACATATATCGGTTTTCCAGTTGGGCTATAATAAAAGGGGGAATTTCTGGTGCTATGATAGTCATAACAACGCCGGCCAAATTTACTGCGGTTAGGATGTTGGATCCGTCGACTTGGTGTCGATGTTTGCTCGTCTGCCGCCCGAAAGAGTCCCGCAGTCTTGACATTAGGGGAGGGGGATAAGAGACGTTCCATGGGGTGGTGTATATTTCCAATGCACACTCTTTGGCCATCCCTCCGTGATGCAAAACAGCCTCGACCGCAAACGACAACAAACGGCAACGAGACAAGGCCAATCAACAATGCACAACAAGTATACTAGAAGCACACCTAGCTAGAAAATGCAAGGGGATCGTCTGACGGCCATATGCAGAAGACGAACGAAGTACACAAAAATCCTTGCAAACCTGTCTAGCTCCGTTGATCAAAGTGGTGTACATTGCGGGATCCGTTCCCGCGGCACACATGTTGCGTAAAACATGTCTAGAGAGAAACGAGAAGAAAACAAAACAATGAATTGACATGAATTAGAATGAATTGAGTCAAATGAAAAAAAATGAACTGAATGAATTGAAACATCGAATAGAACAAAAACAAGGACAACGAGGAGGAAAACGCATCGTAAAAAAAAAAAAAAAAAAAAAAAAAGGCGCAGCCCAATATCTCTCATGCCTCGCAGAGAAAACAGGGCATGATGAAAGCCACGTCGGTTTTTGCTTCATTTTCTTTCAAGAAAAAAAAAATCTTCGCTTTTCCCCACTCATGGGCTCGACGGTGGAGCAATGGCGCGCCTGTCCCCCTTGCCAAAGGCCTTTTGCTTGTCGGCAAAGTCCTGAATGACCAACGCACAGGTCGTGTCGGCGCAGAGTCTCCGCTTCCTGGCCGCGGGCAGCTTGCTGGCAAACTCTAGGCCGGTCGCCCGCTCGAGGGCCTCTAGGGGCATCTCAAAGTCGGTGATGGGCTTCGAGTTGGGGATCGGGGCGTTGGGCAGGACAAAGGCGCCAATGGCCACGTTGCCGCCGGCCCGGCCGTCCTCGGCGAAGATGACCTTGAAGAAGTGCGTGGGCACGGCAATGGACGGCGGGTTGCCAATCACCTCGTACTTGACGTACGTCTTGTTGTCGGCGGGATCCTTGCGAGGCAGGTAGAGCGGGCCGGTGACGATGCGCACCGACGGGTACCGCGACGTGAGGCGGCGGCAAAAGTCCTCAAAGTGCGCCCAGTAGTCGCGGTTGAAGCCCTCGCCGACCTGGGGGCACATGTTGGTCAGGTAAAAGGTCTCGTCCATGGACTTTTGCGACCACTTGGCGTCGGCCGCGGGCACCTGGTGGCCTCGGTCGTAGCCGCTGCGGAAGTAGTCCTTGAGCAGACCGCGGAACTTGGGGGGCACCGACTCGTCTTCCAGAAAGACGCTGTGCTTCCGATCGCCGTGTCGCTGCGCGAGGGACTCGGGCGTGATATGCTCGGCCACCCAGTGCGGGTTGCGAGTGCGACGGTCGTAGCTAGATACCAGGGCGGAACGGTTGGCCACGTCGGCTACGGGGCCAGGGAAGCCATACTCGAAGAGCCCGGCGGGGTTGACGGCGCTGCCGGCGACGGCGGGCACGGAAGAGAAGGCTTGGTGCGGCGGGATGGCGAGCGCAGTGTTGTTGGGTCTCGCGACGGGGGCGGCAGGGGCAGCCACGGGCGGCTCGGGCTTCTTGCTCTCCGGCGATGCCCGGAGCGAATAGGCGGCGGCGGTGATGGCCGCGCCGCCTCCAGCACCGAGGGCGACAAACATGGCAATGGTGGACTTGGACATGTTGGCGGCGGCGGCGAGGGCTGCTGGGCGGCGTGGCATTTATGAGGAGGAGAAAGGACTGGTCGGGCTGTCGGTCGGCTCGTGAGGGCGGCCTCTTAAGGGACGGACTCGGGGTCGGTTCTTGGAGTTGTGTTGGATCGATGATGCACGGCAAGGGAGTCGAGGAGGGATAAAAAGTCGTTGCAGGTGACGATGGTGGACTCTGGTGGACGTCGTGGAGCGGCAGGATGCGGGACCGGCAGGTACAGGGGGTCGCAAGTAATTCCGAAACTGTTTACACCAAATTTATATGGCAAAGTGTTCAAGATTACCCAGACGTACTAGTAGTATCTGCAGGTACGCAAGGTACTTCTTAGGTATCTACCTAAGTACCTAAGTAGGCAGGTACTTAGGTAGGTACTTAGGTACTTTAGGTACACCGCCTGACGACTCTGTTCACACGCGGCCATCGACATGCACTACGCGGGTCAGCCAGAGACGCAAAAATCCCCCTCTTTTTTTTTTCCTGTTTTTTTGATAAAAGAAGAAAAAAAATACATATAAATATATATATATATGTTTACAGAGCCTAACAGAAAACATCCAAAACAGCAGGCTTCCTCGACACCTCGTACCCACAACCCACCCCGCTCCACGAGTCTAGACCATTGCGGCGCCGAAAAGGAAAGCCCCGGCCAAAGAAGCAACGACGGCGACTCCAAGCGATCCAGCGGAGACGGCCGGTCCTCCACCAGCACGAGCCTGGGAGGTTGCTGATGAAGCGGCACCGGCAGAGGTGGCAACCGAGGCAGCGCCAGATGACTTGGTCCCCGACGGCGTCTGCGCGGGAGGCGTGGCCGGCTTGGAAACCCCCGACGGGCAATGCCAGTGGTCGTTGTGAGGCACGCACGATTTGGCCGTGGCCGAGGCGCTCACTGTGTCGACAGTAGAGACCGAGGCAGAGCCAGGGTGTATTGACGAAGTGGCGTGGCAGTGCCCTTTTTTTTAGAGGGCATGATCCAACATCCCGCATGGCGTTAGCGTTCTGCGAGCTCTTTGTTCATCAAGAGTAACCAAAAGATATCATCATCCCGTCACGGCCGTCGTCGTTTCTTGTTCCCGACCCGAACAGCTTCACTCACAGTCATTGCCATGAAGCTCGCAGACTCCGGAGCTAGTTGGCGAAGGCGGCAGTGATTTGAATGAGGAAGCAGAGCCAGACTCAGCAGCCGTGATCTGGGCTGCGGCAATCGCCGCCTGGCCGACGAGGCAGGCAGAGAACAAGGACTTGGTGTGCATGATTTGAACGGGCTTTTGGCTGTTTGTGGACTTGGTATATCGGGATCTGGTTCCAGCCCTGATGATGCGTGGTAATGGTCCTGTACGACGAAGCTGGGCGGACTGAAAAGGCAGAGTCAGCTTTTGAGTGACAACAGATCAATGACGCGAGGAAAACCATTATATACTTACATATGTACATGTACCGTACCTAAGAAGGTGCGCAGACAGACAAATGAGCTGTCCCCCATGTCCTCCATCGCACGGCTTGTCTGGCCCAAGAGGAGGTGGTCAGAAAACGGGCTGTGCTGACCTCGAGCCTTGTATGCAAGCACCGTGATGTTGAGGCCAAAAGCCTCACGACAGTACCCGTCATTGGTCAAGCAGGGTCAGGCAGGGTAAGGGCTCGTCGGGCTCGTTCAGCACGGCTGACTCAGGCTGACGGTTGACCAAGCGCCAAGATGTGGCGTGCGAGAATCTGTCTGGATTGATGCATACTGGTCGTGCATACTGGTCGTGGTCGGGATGGTGATGGGCCGGACGAGTTTCTTTCTGGTCTGGCAACCTGGGCGTGGTCAACTTGGAAGCTGAGCGTGGTGGCGCAAGCTGCCTGCCTGCTGACTGGCTTCCTGTGGGTCCGACTGCAGAGAACCTTGATGGCCCACGTGGCTTGTGCCGTGCCCAGCCCCGAACCCCTCATTGCTCATCGCTCATCGCTCATCGCTCATCGCGGCGAACCCCTTCATCGCAGCGACCCGGTGACCAGACGGCGTCTTTGGTTGTCTTTGGTGTTCGATATCCGTCCGACTCACTCATGCGTACGCCAACCGAGTACGTACCAGGTACCCGGCATCATGCCTCATGCATCTGAACGGCGGATTGCTTGTTCGCAGCCGGCCTGGTGGACTGTGACCAGCGAGCCGAGCGAACAGACCAGACCAGACCAGACGTCATGCCGTCACGGCCATCAAGCACCGGCTGGCGAGTGGCGAGTCTACATAGTGACGGCTCGCGGGCTGCTTGCGGGATGCTTGCAGGCAAGCGTGCACGTGCAGACAGACAGATTAGGTACTTAGGTACTTAGTACATATGTACATACAATACACCCCTTGAATTATTTGCAAACGGGTACAGGCCCCTCTTCTTAGCGGAGACGCACACGTAATTACGGGCAGGGTTGCTAGCCGGGGGTTGCTGTAAATAACAGGGAATCTTTAGCTACTTACTTGCCTACATAAAAATAAGGTTGTGCTAATGTACCTTTAGATCCCTAACTATGTCATCGCACTTTCCGAAGCGAACGCTTAATTGGTCCAAAAGCCCCTGTCAAGTCACCGATTTCAAATAATTCAAGGGTTGTACTGTACTACTTCAATGCACGGGAGGCGGCACAGCAGCGCGCACAGACAGTGAGAACCCTTGTGGCCGCGATATGATGCCTCCTCGGATGGCCGAGCTGCGCCAAGACTTGCTGCGCCGCCATTCGTCCTGCCGCTCCTGCCCTCCTGCGTAACATCAGAGAAAGACATGCAGATGGGAAAATGAAAAATAAACACGATAATAATAATAGAAAAAAGGGAAAAAGGACGAGAAAAAAGAAAAAGGGGAAAGGGAAAAGGGAAAAGAAAAACCCACAAAATCATCCCCCTCACATCCCCTGCCGGAAAGAACCTCTCGCCCCCGTGTCGCTCTCCCTTTCTTGTCCTGATAAATAAATATCCCGTCGCCATGCGTCCTTGTGGCCGTCCTATTACCGCTCTGGTCCACGCTCCTCCCTACAAGACCCCACTCCCGGATCCACTACATACTCCACTACATACCCCACTACATACCCCACTACATACTCCACACTACACGGACCCCTTGCGTGGCCATCTGCCGCCCAGCTTCTTGAACCCTTCATCACCAGATACCACGCGAAAACACCTCCTCCCATCTTGCTTTTACAGTCTGGTTTCTTTTTGAGCAAAACTCTCATGTGGCACCTTGGCATTCCATAGTCTTTGCGGGATTGTAATCTCGCAGCACCGTCTCCGCTATGGAGTCGGCCTCTCAAAGTCTCGACAATGATATCCGTGGGTGGATTATGTGCGTCGTCAGCGGCATAGGTGCGTTTCTTTCTTGTCCTTTTTCGTTTCTTTTCGTCTCGTTTCGTTCCGTCTCGTTGCTTCTCTTGACCTTGCCTTGACTTATCCTCGGCAACCGAGCCCCCAAACTGCTTGGACCAACTGACGGCATCCGACAGCATGCATCTTTGGTGCTTCCATCGTCTGCGTCGACTTCGTCGTCCGTCTGTTTCCGGGCAAGCATAATTTTCGCATTCAGGAAAGCAACTTCTTCCTCGCGAGCTCGCTGTCCCTCAGCTTTGGAGTAATGGTGAGAGAAATGACCACGAAAATGCGCGATACCACATCCGTCGAATGGCGGGCGCTGAATGTTGCAAGACCGTCTAACATGAGCAAAAATTTGTCTTGTTAAATGCAGATGTTCTCCGCGCTATATAGCATGCTTCCCGAGAGCAAGGGCTATCTCGAAAAGGACGGCTGGGACGACCAACCGGCCGGTCTGCTCATCATGGGATGCTTCATTGGAGGTTTCTTTGGCATCCAGGCCGTGTCGCGACTCTTGCACCGACTCATGCCCTCCCACGTCGTCGACTGCGATCATACACACGACGATGCGCCGCCCCCACGGGACAGCTGCCCGTGTCACCACGACCGCACGCAATCCCGCGTCAGCCGAGCCCGCAGGCGTTCGTCGCCGTCGCCGTCGTCGAATAGACATGCTTCCAAGAGGCTGGACCCGGAGCTTGGCTTCGCGCCTCAGGACGGCACCGCGGTCGCTGCCATGGAGTCGACACCCTTGTTGCTGCCAACAACGACCGATGCAAATGCCCATGGCGCTCGCAAACCTCCCCCGACTCGACATGCCTCTGTCGCAACTGGCGAGATGCTACAGCAGCGATCTTCCAGCCCAATGACCCTTTCTCGCCCGTTCCGTCACCGCACCGCGGCTGATGCCGACGCAGTCGCGCCACGGCCGTCCGTGTTCAGCATGCAGAGGCGACTCATATCCTTCGTCAAGGATACGAAATGCAATTGCAATGAGGGGGGCTCGTGCTACGGCTATAGCGATCCGTGCGGGCAGGAATGTTTCAAGCATTTATCCACGCGATCATTGCAGAGACCTTCGCAGAGCGCTTCTCGCCAGCGAGCCATGATACGAACCACCACAGGCCCCTTGTACCCGCGCGCCGGATCCATCTTCCACGGCGTTGCGCACGACGACGCAGCCCAAGGTGATGAGCTCGCGGGTTCCTGTTGCCGCAGCAGCAGGACGGTCTCCCGTGAGCCTCCCATTTCCCCGACCGACGAGGCATGCGGAGGAACGGTCGCGTCTGACCGTCACTCCATCGCGGCGTCCAGTCACAACCTCGACATCGAAAGCCAGCAGCAGCAGCAACAGCACCACCATCACGTCCCAGAAAATGCCTTCCTCTCCATTGGTCTCCAGACGTCCATCGCCATTGCTCTTCACAAATTCCCCGAGGGCTTCATCACCTACGCCACCAACCACGCCAACCCCGCGCTCGGCTTCAACGTCTTCATGGCCCTCTTCGTGCACAACATCTCGGAAGGCTTCGCCATGTGCCTGCCCCTCTACATGGCTCTCGGATCCCGCTGGCGGGCCATCGGCCTGTCCGCCGTCCTCGGAGGCCTGTCACAGCCCGCGGGTGCGGCCCTGGCCGTCGTGTGGTTCAAGCTCGCGCAGAGGTCCAACATGACGCTCAACGCCGTCGTGTACGCCTGTCTCTTCGCCGTCACGTCGGGCATCATGGTGAGCGTGGGGCTGCAGCTCTTTGTCGAGGGCCTGAGTCTGAACCACAACCGGAACCTGTGCACCTTTTTTGGGTTTCTGGGCATGGTCATCTTGGGCTTGAGCAATGCATTGTTTGCGTCACACGACTCTCATTAGGGGCGGCGCTGTGCGTGTTGTTTCTTTTCTTTTCTTTTCTTTTCTTTTCTTTTCTTTTCTTTTCTTCTCTTTCTTCTCTTTCTTTTCTGTCTTCCCCCCCTCCTCTATTCTTACCACTTTTTTCTTCTCCTTCTTCTCTTCCTTTTCCTTTCATCTTCCGCACTCATCTTCAAATCATTCGCGTCTGGACTCAATGGTTTCACATTCCTTGCATTGGAGGAGTTCCGGGGGACCAGGACGGGCATATCACGTGGCGTATCGTGACGCGGGACAGGGCAGGTAGTATGGTCATAAAGAGAGCAGGGCATGGCGCGGCACGGCGTACCGACGAGAACGAATAGCACCGGGGACTGTCGCGACATGGAATATTTTACGCGTAGACTCGTCCATTTTGTCTTGCGTTCCCCGTTCCTCTAGGATATCCCATATGCAATGTGCGCCTTGTGCCTCCCACGTCGTTACTCCCAGGAGCTCCACTGGTGCGCCTCCTGTCTCCGTCTCATGTACCGGACATGAACGACGGGACATGGTCGTGTGAACAAAAACAAATGACCCTGCTCCACTCGTAATGTCCCTTTTGGTTGTTTTATTTTTTTTCCCCCTGGAGCCGACGCAGGTCTCCCTCCATCTCACCCTTTCCCGGATCTTTTTAAACAAGAAAATAAAATAAGAAGAAAAAAAACCTCCATCTGTTCCATTCATGGCAAGGATAATCTGCGTTGCATACACGTGCAACGGGAGCCTTGGGCATCTACAATATAGAAGAGAAAAGGGGGGGGGGAGGGGAGATGGCCGAAACAGTACACCGTTAGGGCCTCGCCAGACTAGGATCGAGATGTACATTCGGGTCCATCTCGTGTGTTGCCTCCGGGGCAAAGAAGATGAAATTCGTTTCGTCGGGCAGCCAGTCGTACTTGGGGCCTCCCTGGTCCATCTGCGGCGCGAGCGCGAACAGCGGGTCGTGGTCCAGGGGTCCTGGCCAGGGCTGGTGGGTGAAGTCCTGGTGGAAGAGCGGTTGGTCTGCAAAGGAATCGAGGCTGTCCAGGAAGGAAGCTGGCTGGTCGGCGGCGGCGGGGGTGTCGGGTTCGGACTCGGCCTGTAGCTGAGGCATTACATCTGACGCAGGCGCGGGCTCGGGGGCGGGCTCGTGGCCCTTTTCAAGATGGACTTGCAGGTCGTGGTAGCGCGTGAAGCCTTGCTTGCACTGGATGCAGAATACAGTTTGTTTGACTTGGTTGGCGACGCCGGTGAGTTCGTCGATGAGGGAGGTTGGGTCGTCGGGGGGTTCGATCCTGGACAACCTGTGACGTTCATGGCCGAGGTGGATGAAGCGAATGTGGTCTTCCAAGCGGACTTTGGTGCTGAACTTTTGGCCACAGCCTTGGTCGTTGGTCCAGGTTTCAAAGTCGGCTCCCTTGGGCGCGGCGTGGCCGCAGACGAAGCGGAAGCCTTCGTGGGCGGTGCGGATATGGGCCTTGAGGTTGGATTTTTTGGTGAACTTCTTGCCGCAACCCAGATGCGTGCAGGCGTGAACCTTGCGGTCCATGACGGTCTTGCCGGAATGATGCATGTCGACGTGCTGGTCGAGTTCCCATTTCGACGTGGACTTGAAGTCGCAGAAGAGGCAGTTTTGATGTTCTTTTTTGAGGTGGGCCTGGAGGAGAAGCTCCGTCGTGAAGCCCACGCGCAGCTGCGGTGCTCCCGGTCCTTCTCCGTCTTGCTGCTGCTGCTGCTGCTGTAATGCACACTCGCCGCACCAGAATTTGAGGTCGCCGTGAATCTTGTCGCGGTGTCTCTTGAGCGCCGGCTTGGAATCAAACGACTCGGGACAGTCTTGCTCGGGACAGGCGAATGCTCGGACGTGCAGGTGTTCTTTGCGGATGTGCTTGGTAAGCGTTTCTCTTTTCCTGAAGCTCTGGCCGCAGTTGTGGCAGCGGAAGCGATCGGCGCCTTCGTGGACGGCTTGATGGCGCTTGAGCCGGGTGCCCGTGACAAAACTCTTGCCACAGCCCGGGACCTGGCAGGCATATCTGCGCTCGTTGGTGTGCGCGGCTTTGATGTGCTGTTTCAGGTGCTTGTCTTCAATGTAATCCTTTTCGCACCCGTCGTATGGGCATTTGAATGGCCGGGAATTGGTGTGCGAGTTGAGGTGGTCTCGTAATCGAGCTGGGCGGTTAAATGTCTTGGGACAGCCGGGCCATGTGCAGGCCAACGTTTTTAGATCGGATGGAAATTTGGCACGGGGCGTGGTGGCCGCCGTGACGGGCGAGTCGACGTCTGTCATGGAGCTCGGTGTTGGCGCGGCGGTGAAGTCGTCGTCTCCATCGTCATTATCGTCTTTGTGTGTTTGTGTTGCATGTGTCAGTATTGGTGGTACTTGTGTTGTGTGGTGAGGAGCAGTTGTAAATTCTTTTTAAAAAAAAATTTCATGTTTTCTTTTTTTTTTCTGGCGGTTTTGGTAGACTAACATTGTGATATTGCACCGTTGTACTCCGTATGAAGCTTCTTGAGAGGCGATGCCTCGAAGACTTCGTCGACGGCAGCTCGTTTGCTCATGGTTGCCGCAGCTTTTGCCCTAAACAGCACTGCGGTCTTCCGTCTTCACATGAGAGAAATCGTCAGAAATCCTTATCGTGATTTGCTTGTGGAAAATCGGCGGCAGAATGGGGTCCAGGTCCAGGGCGGTGAAGAGAAATTTTTCGGTAGGTGACGACCAAGAAGCCTCGAAGCTGTGGGCTGGCTTACTAACCAAGCCGTAGTGGCGGGAGTAGCAGGAGTGGCTAGCGGCGCACCGGCGGCACAGCGGGCGGTCGGGGAAGCCACGGCAAAACTTGGCCCGGGAAGGGTCCGGCTGGCTGGTTCCAGGCCCATGTTCTTTTCCGACGCGGGAGGCTGCAATTTTCAGTCGCGACGACTCGGCGAGTCCAAACCCACTCATCCATCCATCCGTAGTCACCACCGCCGCAACCTCGCGACAAAGTCGTACCACCTCTTGTCTGCTGCGCAAACCATCCGAGTCGTCCTTCTCTTCTCTTCAGCATGTCGGACTTTGGCGATGACGACGTTGGCGTCGGCGGGTGAGTTTGATCTGGCGCCCTTGTCCGACGCGGCGACAAGACGAGCTAATGGATCACGCGCAGCGACGAGCCCATGCTCGAGGACGAGGACGTCACCGAGTACTTTGAGGGCGAGCTGGACGAAGATGGCGAGCGCGTTGAGAACGGCGACGATGCGGACAACGTGGTTGTCTCTGGCGACCCCTCGGCGGCTGCCAATGCCCTAAAGAGTGGTGAAAAGTCCATCAAGGACAAGAAGATTCCCGAGAACGAACGATCAACCACGCCCTACATGACCAAATACGAGCGAGCGCGTATCCTGGGCACACGAGCACTGCAGATCAGGTACGGGTGGGCGAGGCGAAAGGAGGATTTCTGCCCCGGGGCGGGGGTTCACATCATCTTTTATTGTTTTTGCCTCGACAGAAAGCTTGCTGACCGCGTGGATAGTATGAACGCGCCTGTGCTGGTGGATCTTGAAGGCGAGACGGATCCGCTCCAGATTGCGATCAAGGAACTTCGCGAAAAGAAGATTCCCTTGATTGTGCGACGATATCTTCCGGATGGCTAGTAAGTGGTTTGCTTGACGCGTGCATTGTGGGCGAACATGCGGAGTACGTGCTTCTAACAGGTTGTAGCTACGAGGACTGGACCTGCGAGGAGCTGCTGCAATGATTGGCAAAGGGGTTGGAAACTATTGGTCTCAAAGCTCTCCTGATGGCGGTGTGTGTGACAAGTCTGTCTCGAAAACGGGAGACGGCGTCGTGTCATGACGTGTCGCGGTAGAGGCCACACACAGCCAGTCCTTGCACAAGGTTGCCGAATGGGCGGGTTGAGGTCTCTGATGGTCCTTTATGATTTCATGAGCGTGGCGTTTTGAAATTAGGTCAAAAATCGTTGGGCATAGCATGGCATGCACAGGGTCATAAAGAAGAGAAGCAAGAAGGAAGGCAGGCGGGGGCTGTCCTGTTCTCCTACAAGATGCGCCGGGGGCCTTCTTTTCCGAGAGATGCCGAGTCATGGCGAAAATACCAAACCCCTTTCTTTTACTGCGAAAGAAGGACCTTGTTGAGGTCGGAATGAGGTGTTGACACGAGGACTCTACTCTACCTGCATCAAGCTGGAATGGCCTCGGTGGGCAGCGCGCGCCCGAGGTGCTGTCTGCTTTTTTTCTAGCACGGGGTCATCGGACCACGATCTCGTACATGCTGCTCGCGCCCTCTCGTCCATGGTCTGACTGCCAACGTAGTAGAATCGCACGCTCCCAGGGACAACCGCAGAGTGGTCATGTGCCGCCGGAGTCGGATCTGAGAGAACAAAGGATGAGACATGAGTTTCTCCGTGGTAGTGTTGCCCCGTGAACAAAGGATGAGGAACAGACAGACTTCCCCCTCCGTTGGTCTTGCTGCGCAGCCGGCGGCCACCTTCACCCCCCCCCCCCCCCTCGTTATCCCCGGCGTGTTCCGCAGTAGCGTCATGCCCCTCGCATTGTTACATACACACATATGTATGTATGTATTCGAGGTTTTTTCCACGTCAGCCCCAAGATGGTTTTGTGAAATGGTACGACAACATCTTGGGGGCCATGACGTAATCAACAAACAATGGGTACGACGCCGACAGCGGGGAGCGCAATGCACCACCTTAAACACGGCCCAGCCGGCCCAGCTGTCATGCAGTCCTTCAATTTTATTTCCAGACACGTGGTGTGGCACCGCGGCGGGGCGTGTGCCCAAGTACCTAGGTACATTTTGCCTCGTTGCCATGCGTACGACGCAAGGCAGGAGGGGGACGGGAGGGTGATGACGATAATAAGAGGCTGGGCAGGATCACGATGCACCACTGCACTACTGCACCACAGTCCAGACATGACATGCCGCTAGACCAACCCCGGCTCCCTCGACCCCTTGCTTCCCTGTCCGGCCCGCCGCGGAAGGGGAGCAAAAAAAACACCAGGACCGGCCGCGAGACACAAGTAGATTGCCACTTGATCAGACCGGCCAAAACAAGAGGAAGGGGGGGGGGGGCTGGGAATTGGATGCGGCCGACGGGACAGGCGACGTCGTCGAAACTGAACCCGGGTCCGTCGGTTTGCGTGAATTATAAGCACCAACCGTCCTCGTCATCCGTCCTCGTCATCCGTCCTTGTTCATCGAGGCAGCCTTCTTTGCTCAAACACCTGCACCCGCACCCGCACCAGCCGTCGAGACCACCAGACAACCAGACGCCAGACGTATCCAGACTTTTTTGTCCCCCCCTCTCCCCCCTTCGTACGGCACATCCGCACCGCATCGCAACGACATACACCATGAAGCTCTCGTCCGTAGCTTCTCTGGCCTCGGCCGCAGTCGTGGCGGCCTCTCCCCTCGAGAAGCGCCAGGTCGGAGGTGTACGTCCAAGCCCATGTCCCACCCCGTCCCCGACTCTCGACCACGTCATAAACTAACCAGACGTGGGAAAAAAAAAAAAAAAAAAAACAG
>SRPY01000751.1:0-16626 GCA_018360145.1 Claviceps africana
AAAAAAAAAAAAAACAAAAACACACACACACACACACACACACACACACACACACACACACACACATAGCCCGACTATTTTCCACGTCGACCCTCACGATGGAGTTTGGAAACAAGGGAGTCCTGAACGAAGGTGAGCGATGCAGGCGCCGGCGGTGTTGATGCCCGCATTCGGGTCCATGAGCGCTAAGTTGAACGGGTAGACGGCATCCACGTCGACATGGATCGCCTCAAGAAGGGAGAAGTAAAGTAAGTACAGAGACTGCAGCACAGCGCCCGGGACTCGATCCAACCTCGATGACATTCGAACTGACGGCTTTGACAGCTTGGGAACGTCCATGTAGGAAAACCATCCGCGGGAAAGACGAAGACGCGAGCGTCGATCTAACGATGTGATAGCATGGCGGTCACTTTCAAAGACGGTGTCATTCTAGGTGCGTCGTTGCCCACTGGCGGCCCTTGACGTTTATCCCCTCCATTCATGTCTCTTTTTTTCTTGTTCTTTCCCCGTCCCCATGTTCCATTTTTGTCCCGTCGGAGCAGCAAAGCCGAGAGGGGAATGATTTCCAGGCCTGACTGGGAGGCACACAGGCGCCGATTCTCGAACCACGACCGGGGCTTACATCGCGAACCGAGTCACCGATAAGCTGACCAGAGTACATGACACCATCTGGTGTTGCCGGTCGGGCTCGGCGGCGGACACGCAGGCTGTTGCGGATATCGTGCAGTACCAGCTGGGCCTGTTCGCCATGAAAAGCGGGAAGCCCCCCATGACACAGACGGCCGCGTCCATCTTTCAAGAGATTTGCTACTCCAACAAGGACAGATTATCGTACGTCTTGCATGCCTTTGTGACATTTTTCCTCGACTCGCGGCAGTGGTTTTTACATCTGCGTCCCAAAACAGAACAAAGAAAGAACGAAGGAAAAAAGGAAAAAAGGAAAAAAAAAAAAAAAGCTAACAATGGCCCTTGCTCTCAGAGCTGGATTGATCATTGCAGGGTGGGATGAGCGGTTCGGCGGCCAAGTCTATTCGATTCCGCTGGGCGGCTCGTTGCATAAGCAGGCCTACGCGATTGGCGGCTCCGGCTCGACATACATCTACGGCTACTGCGACGCCAACTGGAAAGAAGGCATGGAAAAGGCAGAAGCAGTCGAGTTCGTCAAGGGTGCGTTGCGAGAGGCGATCAAGTGGGACGGCAGCTCAGGAGGAGTTATCCGCATGGTGGTGCTGACAAAGGAGGGTGCCGACCGGCATTTGTACCTACCGGACTCTGATTACAAGGTTCGACATGAATAGAGGAAGGGGGCCCCTTTTGGGAAATCATTCCTGTGTGTCGGGACAGGCCGGACGACGCGAAGAGGGAAGCGAACCCAGGCCACCTGTAACTTGGTTGGGAGGTCCCACGACGGACCGAGTTGACGTATCCTGCATAATAGGTAGAGAACGGCGGAATAGCTGACATGACGTCCCAAAGTGAAGACGGCATCTCCCATGGAGGAGGACGGCCACCCCGTGCAGCAAGCAAGCAAACCCGTTTTGTCGTGACGACGAGACCCCCAACAAGCAAGGGCCGCTGTCGCTGGAGCGAAGAGGCTGGCGAGATGTACCGTGACCCGGCTGATGATGAGGACCCGTGGCGACAGGTTGTGCCTTGGACGGGCGTGGGCGACTGTCAATGAACATGGTTGAACGTGGTGTTTTTTCTTTTCTTTTCTGTTTTCTTTTTTTTTTTTTTCGTGACATGAGAATGAAGCCGGTACGGAGGTGTCGCCGTGTGCATGTGTGGACGTGTTGCACAATGTAATGTAAGTACAGCGGGTCGTAAGTAATTCCGAAACATTTTACACCACAGTTGTATGGGAAAATGTTCGGGATTACCTGGACTCACTGTACGCTTGGATTATTGCCAACGGGTACAGTCCACCTTAGCGGCCACGCACGTGTATCTGCTGTGAGGCTGTTAGCCGGGGTCTCTTGTATCAGTTAGATCTGCGGCTCCCTAAGTACTTACCTACATGCTTAATGTATGTACGATACTTGTTAGCCTATAAACAAGGTTAACATAAATATAGGCACCTACTCATCAGCCAGTGACCCCGTCACGTCACGTCACGCATTTCAAATCACTCCAGGGTCGTACGGGAGTCTACGGCCGCCCGCATGCATGTCCACGCCCGTCGCCGGGCCAGCCCACGTGCCCCCTGGCTCTGGCCGACGACGTTCAGTCTGGCGCGGGCGCGCATGGACTCCTATCGGATGGTCTTGCCCGTCCTTGGCAAAAGGGGTAATCCATTCCCGACTCTCCGGGCACGCCGTGCCGCCCTTTTTTTATTTTTATTATTATTATTATTATTATCATTATTATTATTATTGTTATTATTTTGTATGGATAGCACCGGGCATGTGCTGCGCTGGCTGGGCTTTGGGCAGGAACCACCCGGCCCGGCCGACACCCAGCTGCCTTGTGTTGGGGCGAAAAGCCAGGCGGTCCATCTGGTGCGCGAATCACAACGGCCGCCTATTGGCACCCTTTGCTTGCGTCTGATGGTTCTCGATTCGTTGGTTGGCCACGCGCGCCTCGTTTCTGTTGGCTTTTTTTTTGGGGAGGGGAGGGGTTATACAATACACCCCTTGAATTATTTGCAAAGAGGTATAAGCCCCCCTTCTTAGCGGATACGCACACATGATCGCCTACAGGGTTGATAGCCAGGGGCTGCTGCAGATTATAAAGGATCTTATACTACTTATTAGCCTATATAAATAGGGTTATACCTAAAGTACCCCTAGATCTCTAACTATATAATTACAATTTCTAACGTGATTTTTGTTTAGTTTAATAACCCCCTGTCAAGTTACGAATTTTAAATAATTCAAGGATTGTACTGTACATACATATATACAATAAAAAAATACAAAATAAAAACCCCGAATGGCCCCTTTGAAACTCGCGACATATGTATTCCTCGAGTACACCGCAGGAGGAAGGGAGACGCTCGGACATTTCCACGTCCCCGCCTTGCCTCAGCGACCCGGACGCCAAACCAAGCCTTCGGCGGGGCTTCCGTTCGGGAGCGCTTCTGGTCAAAATCAAATGGGTTTTGGTTTTCCGTTGGCACGATTGCTGCGTCCCGCGGAAATGGGCCGTCTGCGCGTGCTGCCTGGGGATTTACTCTCTCTCTCTCTCTCACACACATACACTCTCCTTTTTCTCTCCCTCGGCTGTATGTATGTATACAGTATACCTCCCCTTCTCTCGCCCCACGCGCGAGCGGCGTCATGATCCTGGCAGAACCCCCGGGTGCCACGTCGACAGACGATGCAGTGCCCGCTCTCCCGACCTTTTTCCAAGACGCAGTTTCCCGTTTTTCCCACACTCGCTCGGCCTCGGATTTGCCGAGTCTCTCCCCGTGTCGAGTCGAAGGGGGCCTGCAAGATGACGTCGCTGGGGCGAAGGCGAGATGGCTTACAAAGGCCATGCCCGCATCTTGGCGGCGGTTACATGGTGGCTGCATCATCCGTCATTGATGGCTCCTCGGTTTGTGGTCTGACTGCGCCGGGCTTTTGCACTGAAAAGTGTCATGGGCAGACAGCTTTTGTCTTGGAGCGAGACATTGACGTGACCTGGTCGGCCCGTCGGTGCAAGTGTCATTGTCGTGGCCGCGGCTGGAATAGATGAAGAGGCAGAGGGACAACGGAAAATAGAATCCAAAAAATTTGCATCAAAAATAATGAAATGAAATGAAGTGAAAACATCCGCTACGTGTGCGTCGCAGTAGTAGGCGGTATCAGGTACCAAGGAGGAAGTAGGTAGGTACGTAGTGGGGTCAAACGCCGATGCCGCAAGCACAGGTCTTATCTGGTGGAGATACAAGGGATTAGGTACATGCACTGCACGGCCCGATAGAAGTACCTGTCAAGTACCCGCCTAAGTACTTAGATACCGCGGTCTCGCCTTGTCCGGTCGGGGCTCGCGCCTCACCACTTGTTGTCAACAGGTTGTTATCCGATTTCTTTTCTCGAGCCCCTTCCCCCTTCCATCGTCTCCCCCCCCCCCTTTCTTGCGTCGGTCGGCTTTCCATCGTGGACCCCTGCAGAATCCTAATTTCTCCTTCTCCCGACACGCCAGACCGTCCTCACGACCGAGCCATTTCCAGCATTTCACCCTCCTCGTCCTCTCGCCTCTTCCATTTCAGTGCATTTCAGTGCATTTTCATTTCATTTCATTTCATTTCATTTCATTTCCTCTCCCTTCCACTTTGGCCGCATTGATTTGCTCCGACTCCTCCTGCTCCTGCTCCTGCTCCTGCTCCTGCTCCTGCTCCTGCTCCTTGTCATAGGCCGTCCGCACCCAAAGCTTCCTTGAGCGCGCTAAATGCATTCTAACGTCTCTTGTGCCAGCGCGCCTTTGCCGAGCTCCTAAAGCGTAATACATTGATCCAGTCTATCCAGTCTATCCAACCCATCCAGTCCATCTCGTCCAGTCCAGTCCACTCCAATCCGGTCCGGTCCAGTCCCGATCCAGTCCGATCCAGGCCTGTCCCGCACGCCCTTCTACCTGCCCTGTCTATTCTCCTCATCGACCGTTTGTTGCGAAGCGAGATGGCGGCTATCGTTGGCGACTTGGTTCCTGGCATTTCCCGATTCCACGACATGATTGTCAGCCCTTCGTCACGGCAGAATCAGCAGAATCAGCAGCAGCAACAGCAGCAACAGCAGTCGCAGCAGCAACACCAACACCAACACCAACACCAACATCACCAACAACAACCCCAACGCCACCACCAACAACATCAACATCAACAACGCAAGTCTTCCCCCCCACGACCGCGATCCCACTCTCGATCGCAGCCCCAACCCCCCCAGCACTCCCCGCATCCCCGCCCTTCGAGCAGGCGGCGTGCCTCGGCGGCTTTGACATTACCACCCGACGATATCGAGGCGTCCGAAGGCGATCGTCGAGTCTCACCTGGAGACATCGCCCCGCCCGTCACTTTCGCTTCGGACAAGTCTCGCAAGACTGACGCTGCCCCGGCCCCGTTGCCCACGAGTCGAGTGTCCTCCAAGTTTCCCTCTCCGCCAGCTTCGTCTTCATCACCACCACCACCACCACCACCACCACCACCACCACCACTAGTGGTTGGTCGTGCGTCCGTGGCCGAGCATGCAAATTGTGCATCGATGGCCTCTCAGACCGGAGCCGTTGTTTCTGCTGCCCATCACAATCTGCGCAATGACCCAAGCTTGATGAACAACATCGGTCGACACCAACAGCCGTCTCCTCCATCCAGTCAAAGTCAAGGTTTCCACTTGCCCGACTCCTCCCTGGCCTCGTCGGCTTTTCGTCACGCCCAGTCACCCTCCTCGCCGCAGCAGACGTCGCAAGACGCGCAGCAAACCGTCATCCATGTTCGAGATCTGGCACACATGCAAAGTCTGGCCGACGTCAAGATGCTAGGCACCAACAGCTCGTCGTCCCTCGAATCCGGAACCCAGACCAAGTACGAGATCAGCGGCATGCCCATTGCCGACGTTATTGAAATGGTGGCCGCTCTGCTCACCAAGATAACCACCACCAACGACTTGCAGCATGATGCCATGCAGCGTAACGTGGCTCACCAGCAGCAGGCGAATCAGCCCAGCGACTCTGCGTCCGCCATCAGCCCGCTCAGCCACTCTGTGCTTGCCTTTCATGGCAAGAACGTGCCCGCCATCACAATCCTGAGCTACCTGTCGCGCATCCACAAGTATTGCCCTACGACGTATGAGGTGTTTCTGAGCTTGCTGGTATACTTTGACCGCATGACGGAGCGCGTCAATGAGATGGTCGTGAGGGACGAGCAGATCCGCAGCCGGCTTGCATCTCAGCCGCAGGCAGTGCCCTCCGGCCCGTCACAGAATGACACTGCGATGCGTGACAGTGCACGCGAGTCTGTTGAGACTGATTCTGACCTGGCCGACGACAACGACGACGATAATGATGACGACAATGACGACGACGACAATACCAATGACGATGACAATGACGACGACGATAACGACGAAGACGAAGACGAAGACGACGACATGGTCGACTCTGAGACAACTGCAGTGCAGGCTGATAGAGATAATAATGCCCCCACGGTGGCGGCCACGGATGGGCACGCGGTGGCCTTGAATCCGGCGACATATTTCGTGGTGGATAGTTTCAACATCCATAGACTAATCATTTCCGGCGTGACTTGTGCGAGCAAGTTTTTCTCTGATGTGTTTTACACCAACTCCCGCTACGCCAAGGTTTGTTTTGCCCACTTTTTGTTACGTGACTTTTTTTTATTTTCTTTTTAAGAATAATAAAAAAAGAAAAACTTTGGCAACAAGACGAGCCGGCTTCACGATCCATGCTAATGCTTCGAATAGGTGGGAGGCCTTCCACTTGCTGAGCTCAACCACTTGGAGCTTCAGTTTCTGGCGCTCAATGAATTCCGTCTGCTTATTGCGGTAGAGGACCTGGAAGCATATGGAACCATGTTGGTCGAGTTTTATGCCCGAGAAGTCATGTCGCAGAAATCGGCTGCCGATGCGTAATCGGGAATTAGAAACGGGAGATGGATAGATGCTCGTCTCCAGAAACGTGAGTGTATTGCGTTTGTCGCAAGACATGAAGAGTGCAGTGCGCTTTCTTCTCATCGAACCCGACCAGCGAAGTGAGCACCGCCAGCCTCGTTGAAGGGAAACACAAGCCGGGGGTTATATGCATCATCACATGAAGGATTTATGCAAAAAAAAAAAAGAAGAAAAGAAAAGAATAAAGAAGAAGAAGGGAGACATGAAAAGAGAAAAAAAACCGGCGTTTGTGGAAATGGATGGCGGGGTTCCTTTCTTGTCCTTCGTTTAATCAGGCAAGGGTTGCTGCTGCCCGTTGCTGTGACGTTCTCGGAGCGGAAAAAAAAAAGAAAAAAATAAGAAAAAAAGAAAAAGCTCCAGTCAAGCTGGGCTTGCAAGGGCATCCAAGGGCGTGTACGTCATGGTTCATGGCACAGGACGTACGAATCGGCTATAGTCAGGACGGCCCGGGAGACAACAGAGAGACCCGCGATGGCGCAAATGGTCCGCACGGCGAGGGGCGCAAGGAGGCGGACGAGCCCGGTAGGCGGCTCACGGCAAACGGAGGGCGGCATGGACCTTGGTCGCATTTCCGCGCGAGACACAGACTTTGTAACTTGTACATACAGCGGACGTTGGACTCACCCTCTCCACCCGACGGTCCTGGCATAAACACACGGTCACTCGAGGCCAGCGGTTGGGAGGGGGAGCCGTCCTCAGACATGTTTTTGAAAATAGATTTTTGGCTGTCCACGGGAAGACTTGTGCTTCGTGGCCGTGATGCCAGGTGCTGTGCAGGGGCCCTGCTCTGCCCGTCTTTTTGTCCGGGATCCCATCTTGCGGCCACGAAAAACGACAAGCATGGTGGACTGTCCTTTTTATACTCGTACTATTTATCCCTTGTTGTTGTTTTTCCCCTTTCCCCCTTTTCTTTAGGAAAAAGAAAAAAAAAGAAGAAGAAAAAACACTTAGCGAACCCCCCCTCCAAACCCCACAGACAATTTCACACCTACGACTGCTTTGCCGCACGAATAACAATATACAATTTATCTTCATCGTCAAATCTATCAACTTCTGCCCTAGCAATGACGCTACATGTAACATCAACCCCCCCCGAGCCGCATTTTACTCCCAAAGCGTCAGTCTGCGGACATGAGCTCCCCAACGCGGCAGCTTTGACTCTTCCTCCGGTGCCTCGACTTCTGAGCTCACCACCGATATGGAAAGACCGTCCACCAGCTCAGGCTCAATCCGCGAGTCGTTGCTGGACTGCACGGCAAAGTGTAAATGCTTGGCCAGAAAGGGTTCAACATGCTGCGGCGACAGATTCTTGACCCCCTTGACTGCCACCATTGTCATCAACGCTGATGTCAAAGGTACTGTGCCCGAGATCTTTGACTCGGATCCCGTCAATCGATTCATGGCAAAGATGGCAACGGATCCAACCAGATTTCGCGCTCGCTGCCATTCCGTCTCGGCCGCCGGAGGGTCTCCCAAGAAGAAGTGTATGACGAAGGAGCCGTCAAGCGCTTCAACGTTGAGACACACATTTACCAGCCACTCGGTATAGCGCTTCTCCTGAACAATGAGTGACGCCGCGGGAGTCTTTGCGTCATATCGAATGTTGGGCCTGAAAGTGGCCATGTCTTTGTCGTCATCGTCGACGTCGACGACGGCCGGCCTGGATATTTGATACGGTTTCGACGGTATAGAGGCAGACTTGGCCGAATTCGACAGCAGCCCCAAGGGACTCGATGAAGCGTACCAAGCGTTGATTTTGCGCCTCAACTCTTGGGCAAGATCTTGGTTAGACATTGACGGTGCAAACGTGTCGGCATATGCGTATCCAAAGGCATCAGTGCTTCTGGACATGTCCGAGGTCCAAAACGTCCCATTCTCGGTGGCAAAAAATGGCGTCAAGGGCGAGCCTGATGATTGTATTGTGCCCTTCAAGGACGTGAAGCTGGTCTCCCCCGCTGCCATGGGAGTAATCCAGGCATCTGGGTTCAGAATCTGCCAGATGGCAACAAGCCTGTCGGTCATGGTGTGATGCAGAAGAAATAAAGGATCAAAGGAAGACAGAGGAACATAGGTCAAGTGTCCCTTGGAGCCTCCATAAATGTGGATGACGTCGTGAATCGCTTCAATAGAGTCTAGCTGTGGCAAGCCTTGCGACGCAGCCCATGCCTTGTTGCTGAATGCGTTGAACTCATGGTAGTTGGAGAAGATGATATAGAGCCGTTGCTGGATTTCGGACAACTTGCGCGCGAGGGCCGCGTTTGCTTCTTCATTGTTTGAGGGAGGACTGACCATGCTCAATGTGGTATTTGGCGCTCGTTTTGTTTCATTCCATTGTTTGAGCTGTTGTGGCGATTTAGAAAAAAAGAATACAAGAAAAGGAAAACAAAGTCCTAAGCCCGGAGAGCCCACTCACCGGATTCCATATAAGTGCATCCTCGTCAAGAGGGTGAAAACGATACGAGTATAAAGGATTTTTTATATTCTGCACACCATTAGGCCCAAACTGCTGAATCACAGGACTCCAAAAGACATTGGGCAGGTGAGTTTCCCCCTCGGGTGCCTTGAGCGACCAGTCCCAGTACGGAAGTCTAAAGTCAGCCGCCGCTTCTTGGTACAGTTGACGCTGAGTGGTGTTTGTGAACATGAGGGCGATTTCGTTGACCATTTTGTACATTTGTTGCTATTCTCCTTGTCAATAAACCGTCCGGCATGTCGCTTAATTCGTCCGCGTCGGCATATGGGGCGCGAATAACCTACCTCGAATAGAGCTAAATACGGCCGATGCCACATCGGAAAGAGTACGGAACTATGTGTACAGTAACCTGATTGATTCGCGCCAGGAACCGGCTCTACGCCGTTCCATGTCGTAAAAGGGACGCCGTGTATGCCTGGCAAGGTGGCCAATTTTATCAACATATGAGTTTGTGGAAGAAGAACTTGTTCGCATCGTGAGTTGGACTTACCAGCAATTTGGTACCATGAAAGAGGATCATCTTGACTGGTGAATTGGAACATGCTCAATCCCAAGATGAACAGATCCCACTTGTAGTTGTTATCTCTCATTGACCGCACTTCCATCCTCAGTGGCAGTGTGCCATTGGACGGCGTTGGAAGACGACGGACGACTATCGGATTTGGTGAGTCATCGCGACGTGTAAGTCTCCTTACACCGACTCCGAAGTCATATGGGTCGTGATGGATCGCTAGAGACTGTAAAATTGTCGGTGCGATGCACCATAATGCACAGGTGCAGGCGTGTCTTCGAAACCACATGGCGTAAAAGCAAAAAAAAAAGAAGAAGAAGAAGAAGAAGGAAAAGGAAAAGGAAAAAGCCTTGTTCGTTATGAAACACCAAGTCTTTGAATTTCTAATCTTATGTGTTTCGAAGCACTGTGGTTGCAGGACAGATTTAAGCAAAATCTGGCGAGCTGTGATTGGAATTTTTTCTATTTGAAATACAAAACAAGAAAAAAGCTTAGACGATTTCACTGGTAAACGAGGCTTGAAGAATGGATCTTGATAAAGTGAAGTAGGGCAAATATCAGAAAAGGCTTGGTACGACGTGGAGTTTCTTTCGAGGTCAAGAGGGGAAAAGGGGAAATCAGGAAATTGGTAACAACAGTCCGTGGTGAGAGGTTTGTAGGCAAGATAAAATCGTATTAGTAAATAATGAGAGGAAAGAAGCGACTCGAGTCGCACATGTGGCAGGAGCAAACGGTACCGGAACGTTCGTCGAAGTACATCATTCTATGCCGCCTCATCACGGAACCGATTTTCAAAAAGTTGATAACTGATAACTTGGCTGAATGTAGATGCCAGTTATTCGCGGACCTCCCGACTCTTGTGTAACAATTCACGTTTTGCCAAGCCGGTCGCAGATGAAAATGATCTTGTCAAGAAGGTAGTAGGTGGTGCTGAACCCACATAGGGCGAGGGAAAACGCCTTGATACTCTGTTACTTCGTGATAGATAGCTGTCCATCGAGAACGCATCTTCATACTGCCACGGAATTGTCTTGTTTGCTCGCATAATTTCTCCCACTTACATCATGGCTTGTTGGCTAGAGTTCTTCGGGCGCTTGTAATACCCTACTGAAAACGCCCTGCAACCGCCGAAGCACATCGTCGCCGTTCTGGGCGATTTGATAATGTGTCACCAGTCTCCCACCTGATGTGTTCAGGCCAGCGTCCTTGCTCAGCTGGATGAATCTGTCATTGCTACATTTGGCCGACCCAAGATCGATCCAGCACATGTTTGTATGTACGGGGTGAACGAGCTTGCCTCCCATGCCAGTCCACAAGGTTTCCACCTTCTTGGCCATATCGTGTGATGCTTTCAAGTAACCGTCGCTCCCGTCGGGTTTCTTGCCGAAAGTTTCATCGATTGCCACCCTACCACAGGCCGTGATAAAGCCCGGCTGTCTCAAGCCACCGCCAATTGATTTGCGGGCCCATCGAGAATGTGTCAGAGTCGTTTTAGGCCCTACCAGAACGCTGCCAACCGGGGCCCCGAGACCTTTTGAAAGACACAGGCTCACCGTGTCAAACTGAGCACAAAACTCAGGAAGCGTGCCCGCCCCGGAAGCAACGGCTTCCCACAGGCGAGCTCCATCACAATGCATCTTGATGCTGTGCTTCCTGGCAAATTCGGAAATGCGCTGCACTTCTTTCAGTGGCATAACGGTACCATTGAGAGTGTTTTCAAGGCTTATAACCCGAGTTGGACAAGCATGCACGTCGGTGCTGAGCACAACGTTCTGCCGCACATCGTCAAGTGTGAGGTGGATGCCGTTCTTGGGAACAACCGGGTTGACGGTAGCTCCTGTAAGTGTCGACACCCTGTTTCGACGCCTTGATTAGCCCAAGTGTGCCGGCAGAGGCGTGAACATTGCGTCTGAAGAGGACGGCAGACAGAGAAAGGCGGGAATCACGAACCCGCCGGCCTCATAGCGGATGATATGCGCACGATGGTCGCACAAGACAGCATGGGGAGGTTGCGTCAAAAGGCTCCGCAAGGCCAGCTGATTTCCCATGGTTCCAGAAACGACAAAGAGGCCTGCTTCCTTTCCCGCGAGCGCAGCAACATGGGCCTCGAGCTCCATCGTCGTCCGATCCTCTTCAAAAACGTCGTCCAACAGGGTACACGTTTGCAGAGCCGCCAGCATGGACGGGGTCGGTGTTGTTACAACATCGCCTAATTTGCACCAAAACGTCCCAGTTAGTCGCTGTTTTGTACACAAGGAGGCATCTGACAAGGGCGGTCGGCAAATTCACTCCGTAAATCCAGCGACGATGGCCCCTTGGCGCCAACCCATGTATGGTGTTGACCTGTGCGGTCCAAAGTCTCGTCAGTCTTGAGTCCCATAATGGCGGTGGCAGGCGTAGAGGAAGAGAAAAATTGCACGCAGATGGGCGTGATCAGGCCGCGCAGCCGACAGCAACGTTGCTGCGAATGGAACGCTCTTGGCAGGCAAGCTACTGTGTAATTCTCGGCAATGAGACTTGTCTGACGATGTAGCATGTGTCTCAATGCCAAACGCCGGATCGCAGGACTTGGAGAGTAGAATCATGATTAGCATAACGGTGGTGACGTGAGTGGGTGCTGACCGGACGAAGGGGCTTCATACATGATCATGCTGTGTTCATGCTGTGATTTGGTTTTCAGCCCCCGGGTTTCTTTCTTTTTTCGTTTCAGTAATCCAGTAATCCAAGAAGAGGGCCGGAGTTGAGAGGGATTCGTTCCCTAGCCACCATTTCACGGACTGATCAAAACGAGGCAAGAGGGGCAGACGCTGTGCGGGCGATTGACTATTGACTGGAGGGTTTGAGGGGTTGCCAACTAACTGCAAATGCCACCTGGCACTGCCACATGCCACCTGCCACCTGCCATCACCTGCCACTGCCACCTGCCACTGCCATCTGCCACTGCCATCTGGTGGGGCCCGTGCGAGGAGATTCGTGCCTTCCCTCGGCACGAAGGGCACTTGCCACTTGACAGTGCAGGTCTGCAGGTCTGCAGGTCTGCCAACGCGACTGGAGCATTCTGCAGGCTCGGAGCACGACCCAAGTTCTCGGTCGGTATCGCCATCGGGCAAAATGCCTTGAACGCCTCCAATCCAGTCATGCTGCCGACGATGAGAAAAGAGAAGTCGTCGTGAACTGGATTCTGACAGGATTCTCACGACGGCGCCGACCGCGACCGAGTACACCAAGCACATGGATCAATCCAACTTTACCCACATAAAGCATGTCAGCAGTTTACCACGGAGGACATGGAGCGGGGTCGAGATGCACGTGGTTTCTGGAGGCTTTCCGCATACATGCGAGAAAGGGTGTTGACAGCCCTCGAATCGAATGCGTTGATTCCAGCTTCACACCCTTGCGCGGGCATGCCCGCTGCCCTTTCCGTAAGAAGGGAACGGTGAGGGGGCATGGATGACGACGATTGACCAGGAAGAGCAGTGCTCCAGACATCGGACCCGACGCAGCAGACGCAATCCGCATCGGTCCTCGCGCTGCTGCGGGCGGAGCTGCAATGATGAGTTGGCCAACGCACCAGAGTGGCCCGTGTGCGGCGACCAGACAACACAGCAGCGACAGCAGCGCAGTGCAGCACCACCCAGCCAGTAGCAGCAGTGACTTGACGGCCTGGGGCCTCCACCGGCCGCCGCCCTCTTCCGTGGAACTACCTAGTAGATACCTGTCTGGCCCTGGGCTCTGGCTCTGGTATATTAATTCGACGGACCAGACTGCACAGCTTGTCTCATCTTCCACTCGTTTCCTCTTCGTCTCCTGGTCGCCTTCTTTTCCTCCTGCTTCCCCTCTTCATTCGAATCGTCAATGCCAGTTTCAATGCCATTTTCGACGTCACTCTTGGCTTTTTCGTCTCCAGCTTCCACTGCTTCACTCTCTCCCATCTCGCCCTGCCTGCGCGCCATGGCTTATGCCCGCCACATCGCATTCGCCATGCGGAGAGACAGCACAAGGCAGACGAGGACCGGAATCACCGGACCAGGACGCGCGAGGCATGACGCCTTTGAAGCCTTTCATGTCTTCTCTCTTGAGCGAACCAAGCGATGCCGGTTTCAATTCGCTTGATCCAATTCCATCCGCTCCCCCCCCCCCCCCAAAAAAAAGAAAAAGAAACGCTTTTGACCAATGGCAAGAAGCATTGTGCACCAGAGTCGCCGATGGTAATGATGCGTTCCAATACGTAACAACAGCCGCCGCTTCACATGGATGGCCGGACACCCCACAGGCCCAGCCTGGGTTCATTCTCCCATGGTGCCCTCAGGGCATCGCGCATGGCACTGCGTGAGGAGACTACCATGCAAGTAACGTACTGTGTACTGCAAACTGGTACTGTCATTATCGGTCATGACCTTTCCGTCACGAGTTTCATATCAGCGTCCCACGTCGATATGACCCCGAACCCAATTTGACACATTATCGACTGGCCCACTTTACAAGAAACTTCACGACAGCATCGAGATTCGTTTCTTCCTTGGCACTTATGCCATAGCAGCAAACCTCGCGGCCTTGGATCAATTTCAGATCCAGCTCTTCGACCAGTTCTTCGACGGATAGCTTCCGAGGCAAATCGGACTTGTTTCCAAGAACAAGAAGAGGGATGCCCGCCAAAGTCTGATAGCTCATTAAGGAATGAAGCTCATCTTTGGCCTGAGGAATGAGATCTACGTCGGCAATGTCTACAATGAAGACAATGGCATTGACGCCACGACAATATCTCTCCCACATGGTCCGAAATCTGGGTTGACCGCCAATATCCCAGCACTTCAAAGAAACACGACCTTGCTGCACACGCTTCATGTTGAAGCCGACGGTCGGTATCGAGCTGCACGAGCAAAAAGTTTTGGTCAGCCCTTGATCTCTCCCGAGGAAGCGCAGTTGACAAGATTTATTCGTGTGTATGTGCCCCAGCTCCTACACAGTCAGGTTCGATATTTTTCTTCCGGTTACTCGGACTCATTCGTTTGCGGGAGAGGGAAAGGGAATAACCCACTCGAGAGTAAACTCGCCACCCTGCGACGGGAATGACATGTCAGCCGCTATGAACCCGACAAACACAAACGATGTCGATGACTTACGCCGAGGACTCTGAGCAACGAAGTTTTGCCAGCATTCTGCAACCCCACGAGGGTGACCTCCATCTCTAGTGCCCTATGTCTCGGTTCATCAGCGTCGTCTGCGTCGGGCTATCCGACGTTATGATGAGCCAAAGTACTCGAGGAACATGGCTCAACATGTGATATCGGTATCGACGCTGCATGGCAGACGTACTGCCAGCCGGGCGAACGAGAAACTTACCAGAACGTCCGCAATAACCAGTCATATACCTTTTTGAAAATACCGGCCATTTTTTTCTTCCTGCTTCTTTCTTCTTTTTTTGTGGATGTAGCAAATACGGGATGTGCGTAGCTATATGACTGGGCGAGTAGTGGAATTGGATTAAGCAAGCTTCCGGTCAAATGGATTTCCAGTTGCAATGCGAGTACCAAGACGGCGAGCGACGAACGACAACGAGCCGAGCCGAGAGATGGGATAGAAAGCTCAGATGGAGGAGACTGTATAAGAAGGCAAAGACGAGTGTGCCAAGGAGCAAAATGGGCGGTATGAGTGAGGTCGGCGGAATGGCAAGTTGGGGGTCCGCCGTGAAGAAGCAAGAGCTATCTAGGGTCTGGTATACTCGATGAAGTCTCAGCCTGTCTGTTTGCCCGGCCGGCTGGCTGGCTGACTGGCTGGCTGGCTGTGGCTGTCGGTCTGTTAGTCGGCCTGGCCGTTCGGGCCGTCTGTCGTTGAAGCACTGAAGGTTCGCGGCAACTCGGCAGCTGCAAAAAGAAGCAAGGAAGAGTGCAGGGCGCAGGGTACAGGGTACAGGGCGCAGGCAGAATAGAGCAGCGGGGGAGCAGCATGGACGAGAAGGGTTGATGCCTTGACGTTGGGTGTTGGATGCACGGCGCAACAGACTGGACGTACAGACCCGGGGTAGCAGGCAGACGGGATGCACCATGGATAGCCCAGGACAGACACCAGATACCGGACACCAGAACAGACGGACAGGACAGACGGACAGGACAGACGGACAGGACAGACGGACAGGACAGACGCCAGAAACGAGACGAGCCGACCGACTAGGCACCAGCACCAGGCAGACCAGAATCGGACCCGACTCGACCCCACTCCTGGACGGGATGGCGGGCTCCAACGACGGCAAGCCAGCCAGGCGCAGGCGCAGGCCGGCCAGGAACAATGGGCCAAGGGCCGGTGCTGCCTGTGGAGGAGGTGGAGGAGGTGGAGGAGGTGGAGGAGGTGGAGGAGGTGGAGGAGGCGACTGCAGGTGGCGACGGGACTGGCTGCAGTCTGTAGACCACCTGGGGTTTTTGCGAGTAGCTCAGCTGGGTTGGGGGGTCGTACCTTAGTTAACCTAGGAAACCGGTGGGTTGTGTATTACGATTTTATTAGCTATATTATTTCTTAATGCCTATATATATTTCTTAGTGGTATATATACTTACCTTATATATATTATTACATAGTTATATAGTATACTATAAAGTAGTATTAGAATAGCTTTATTTATAATGTAAAGTGTAATAAAAAGGAAACTATATAATATTAAATAAATTAATTAAAAGTGTTTATATATTATATTCTATAGTATAGTATATAGTATATAAAATAATAGAGAAAAGACTAGTAATAGTTATATAATCTATATTTTACTACTTCTATATATTTTACTTTATATTACTTTTTATATTTTTACTTTTTAATTTTTTTATTATACTTTATTTATTTTTATATTAATATTTTTTTTAAGTAAAATAATTACTATATTTAAATATAAAAAATCAGTAAATATTCTATTATACTTTAATAATAAAACTAATAAATAATAGAAGCTATATCTTTAGTATTTAAATAATATAATAAAAATATATTAATTTAAATTATTATTATTTAAAATTAATAAAAAAGGCTAATTTTTTATTAAAAGTAAAG
>SRPY01000752.1:0-16581 GCA_018360145.1 Claviceps africana
CGGTTTTTTTTTTTTTTTTTTTTTTTTTCCTACTTTTTCCTTTCCACGCGCCGAGTGCTTTGTTCCTCACGAATGACCTCGTCACATGTATTTCTATAAAAAAAAAACGGACAGAGAGAGAAAAACACGTGTGCGCAAACATGACGTGTTATGAATAATAGGCCGGATCGGTAAACATGAAACAAGCGGATGGAAAGCAAAAAGGTGTCTGGCATCTTGGTATCGTCTTCTGCGACGGTGGCGTCTTCTATGGATCCTTGCGCTGTCGTGGAAAGGAGCATACTAGACGACCCGCGACTTTGCCGAGACTTGTTCAGACAGATGCTCTACGCGCCCAACACGATATGCATACATCCATGACTTGATTTCCTTTTTTCTCCTTTTGTTCTGAGACGGTTTTTTTTTACAAAAAGAAAAAAAAAAGAAAGGAAAGGAAAGGAAAGGAAAGGAAAAGAAAAAGTCCAATCATGGGTATTATATGTACAGCTCAACAGACAGTTCTAGGAATTCCCCGTTCCCGCCGTTACCGTCCTGTCGTCCTAATCTCCAAGCCCAGATAGGAACCAAAAACCATTTCCTCGCTCATCTGGCAAACCTTGACAAGGCAGGTCCCAAATCAGCTTCCACCTCCTTGCGCTTCTTGTCCTTTTGTTTCTGCTGCTCGTTCCACAGCTCGTCTACCCGCATTCTCTTCTCGTCGATAATGTTCTTCTTCCGCTGCTTCCGCAGGTACTTCTTGAGGGCGCCGTTCTTGCCACGCGCTCGGTTCCTGATTTCCTCGGCAATGTCCGCCGCCGGCGTGTCCAGATCCCTGTCCGCCTTCTTCTGCGCATTCGACCGCAGATCTAGGTTGCCGATGAAGTTGGGGTCCAGGGCAATCATGTCCGGTGCGAGTTTGTTCAGCAGGCCTCTGACCTCGGACTCTTGCCGCTGCTTGGCCGTCTCGAAGGGGTTCAGCTCCAGCGCGTCAAAATTGGCCTCGCCCGCGCCGGGGATGATGAGTGACGAGAAGCCCTGGTCGTGGCCGACGCCCAGCACGTCCTCAAAGGGGCACCACCGGACGCGCTCGATGCGCTTGCCTTCGGCGCCCCACGTCATGTAGGGCGTTTTGACCTTCTCCTGGACGGGCTTGTTCTTGTTGAACAGGTCCTTCCAGATGGTTGTTTGGGTTCCCCATCCGACGGCTGTCAGACCCGTGTCCGAGATGGCCACCGAGGAAGCGGGTTGATGTGTGTAGTAGTTGTTCACTTCCCTGAACATTCGGATGTCCCATACCGCCATCTTGAGGTCCTGTCCCGTGGAGACCATGTATCGTCCTTCTCGGTCCATGGCGAGTGATCGGACAGGGCCACGGTGCGCGAGAAGTTTGACCAAAGGCTCTTGTGAGCTGGGGGACCAGAGTGTGACGGTGCCGTTCTGGTGTCCCACGTGAAGCACGGCATTGTATGGGTTCTGTGCCATTGACACGGGCTGTCCGAGTTTGGAGGGCATCTCCGCAACGAGCTGACCGGTCGATGTGTCTTGGTATTTGAGAACGCCACCAGCTCCCTATATTGTACGGTGCCAAAACGATTAGTTTCAAAAAGACTGAGGCGAAGGGTATCTCGAGCAATTGGGACATGGAATCTGGTTTGGCAGAGAAAAGTGTAGAGGGCAAAGGTTAAAAAGAAAAAACCTACAATCGTCGCCAGCAGGAAATGATATGGTAAAAACTCCATATGCGTCACATCGTTATGCCTTCTCAAGTTGTGCAATTCCACGCCATTCCGATCGTAGATGTACACGTATTTCTTTTGCGCCACGGCAAAATACTGATTGTTGTGCAACCACTTGACATCCCGGACCGTCTCTCCCAACTGGATCTCGCATCCTAGTTTACCCTCACGCCAATCCATTGTCGCCACATGGCCCTTCCGCCCGGCGAGCAGCAGCTCGCGGCCGTTTCGGGTGAAATCGCAAATATAAGGGCCCAGGGCATCGAGTTTCAGGTCGAATCGCTTCTTGGCCGTCGCGACGCCCACTTCTGACACAATGGCGTCTTGGCGGACTTTGTACGTCTTTTCCAAATCGCCCTCAGCTTCGAGGAAACCGCCTGTGTTTTCCAGCAGAATCTCCGCGTCCTTGGCTTTGAGTGTCGCATCTTGATATTTGCTTTCCAGTTGTGTCAGAGTTCTCCGTAGCTTTTTGTCTTTGATCTGCTTGGTGTTGATGGCCTTTCCTCGGCCGTAAGCCTTTTTGGCTTCTCGGAGATGGCGAAGCTTTTCCCGCTCATGCTTGGGCATGAGTTTCGTTCGGGTTTTTTCCACGGCGAGGGCTCCATTCTCGCGCACCTTGGTGATGGGTTCGTCGATGGTGTCGACCTCCATGATTCGACCCGTTTTTCGATGCGTTTCTCTTCCTCTTTCAGTCAAGTCAGGGAAGACGGATGGGATGATAAGTAGAATTGAGGGAGCTGGTATGAGCTGGTTTGAACAAGGCGAAAGCAATCCGTATGCGCCCAGGCATGCAACTTGTGAACTGAACTTGAATGGCACCGTCTGCTCGGCTGGTACAAAAAAAAAACCCCAGACCCATCCACCGCCTACGCATTTCATCCGCCTTAAGTATCGCGTCCCGGCAATTGGCTGACCGTATAGCGTCCCGTCCCACTGCCGCTTATCGATAGCCTATCGATAGTGTGCCACACAAAAATTTCCTGATAACCGCAACCGCACAGCCCCGCCACCCCATCCACTCACTCACCCATCTATCGCCCTGACCTTTATGACCTCTTTACAAGCCGCTGTTCAAAGACAAATCGTAGGCAGTCGTGCTTGTCGTAATTTGTCTTCACGACCGGCTCCGGATTGCCTAGACTGAACACCTGAAAAATAAACGGTACCGCCTTTCAACGATTCAAAACTGGAGCCTCTACCTTTTCGATTCAAAGCTGGAGGCACAGGCAAAATGCCTGCCGCAGTTGCGAATCACTCGCATCGCCCCACTACCAAGGTGTCGCACAAACCCTTCAAGTCCAAGGCGGCGTCGAAGCACGAGTTGAGAGATCGTGCCAAAGGTGGGCTTGCGCATTGCTTTTGATGTGAATTCTTTACATTCTGTCACCGATGACTGACAAGGACTTGAATAGGACGGGTTCCCAACGAACGGGGCCAGAGAAAGACGCCACACCAGCAAGTCATGTCCAAATTCGACAGGCGGAATCAGGCCAAGCAGGCCCGTTTGACGAAGCACAAGGAACACCTCAAAGAAAACTCCGTCTTCCAAGGCAAAGATGGTGCTCCGCGTGTTGTGGCCGTTGTGCCCCTGTGCGCAGATGGCGACGCAAAAACTGCCATTCAGCGACTGAACGAGAGTCTCGACATTGATGCGGCGGTCCCAGACACCGATTTTCGTGTTCATGTTGATCGATTCAAGCAGAAGCTACAGTACATACCTCTACGGAGAGACCTCAACGCGTGTCTTGACGCTGCCCGAGTGGCCGACTTCATCGTCGTTATCCTCTCTGCCCACGAGGAAGTGGACCCGCTGGGAGAGTTGATCTTGCGAAGCATTGAGAGCCAGGGCATGTCTACCCTCTTCACCCTGGTCCAGGGCTTGGACAAGGTAGAACCAGCCAAGCAGAGAACGTCTACCGTTGCCTCTCTCAAATCGTTCATCACCCATTTCCATCCGGAGCAAGAAAAAGTGTACAGCCTGGACAGCAGGCAAGAGTGCTCCAATGTCATGCGGTCCCTCTGCAACACAACCCCCAAAGGGGTCCGCTGGAGGGACGACAGAAGCTGGATGCTGGCCGAGGAGATCAATTTTACGAGCAGCGAATCCGAGTCCACCGCCATCATCACAGGTGTTGTTCGAGGCCGAGGCCTAAAGGCTGATCGATTAGTCCAAATTGGAGATTGGGGAGTATATCAAATTGACAAGATCGTGGCGGCTCCTCTGGCCAAGCAGACCAAGAAGGGAGAAGATGCCACCATTGATGGAGATTCCGAAGCCGAAAAGAAGACACTGGACGTGCCTTCGAACGACCAAGATGACCTCGAAGAGCTTGCCCCCGAAGATGTCGTCATGGGCACTGGCCAGGAAACCGACGCCGACATGGCCGCCGAGCCCGCGCCTAAGAAGGGAGTCTTGCTGGACGAGCACCACTACTTTTCAGACGCAGACGAGGAGGAGAAGAAGGTCAAGAGAAAACTTCCCAAGGGCACCTCCAAATACCAATCTGCATGGTACCTCGATGACGTCTCCGACTCGGGATCCGACATGGAAGACGTAGAGATGGACGGAGCGGACAACGAGGACTCCCGCGAGGAAATTGGTGCCGAAGACGGCGTCGAAGGTTACACGCAGCCCGAGCCTACCGAGGCTGGTGGCGGCCCCTCGGAGTACCCCCAGTCGGAGATGATGGACATCCCCGACGAGGATGAGGACGCCCAGCAGCTCGCGCAGTTCCGCTCCCGCAAGCGCGACGAGGCCGAGGACGACAAGGAATTTCCCGACGAGATCGAGCTGCACCCCAACGTTCTTGCCCGCGAAAGACTAGCACGCTACAGAGGCCTCAAGAGCCTCCGCACCAGTCCGTGGCAGGAAGACGAAGACCGCGCATACGAGCCCCAAGACTGGAGGCGTCTCCTGCAGATACCCGACTACAACTCGTCCCGGTCGCGGGCCGTCCGGGAAGCACTCGTCGGGGGCGTTACGGCCGGAACCCGCGTCCAGGTCCACATCCGCGGACTCGCCAGCTCCTCCATGGCTGCCGCTTCTCTCAATCCCTCCTCTCCAATCACCCTCTTCTCGCTCCTCCGCCACGAGAACAAGCAGACGTCGCTCAACTACCTGGTCAACCTGAGCAACGATTACGGTAAATCCATCAAGTCCAAGGAGGAGCTCATCGTGCAGTGCGGACCCCGTCGCATGGTCATCAATCCCATCTTTTCCCACCCAGGCTCCACGCCCAACGACGTCCACAAGTTCTGTCGCTTCCTGCACCCCGGACAGAGCGCCATTGCCTCCTTCACCGGCCCCGTGACGTGGGGCGCCGTGCCCGTCATGTTCTTCAAGCGCACCGCGCCCGCTGCGGGTCACCAGCAGCCCGACGAGGCAGGGCAAGATGTCGGGCTCAGTCTCATCGGCACCGGCACGACGCTCCCGCCGTCAACGTCCCGCGTCGTGGCCAAGAGAATCATCCTCACCGGCCACCCCTACCACATCCACAAGAAGATCGTCACGGTGCGGTACATGTTCTTCAGCCGCGACGACGTGGAGTGGTTCAAGGCCCTACCGCTGTGGACCAGACGAGGCAGGACCGGTTTCGTCAAGGAGCCGCTGGGCACGCACGGCTACTTCAAGGCCACCTTTGACGGGAGGATCAACCCGCAGGATGCCGTGGGCGTGAGCTTGTACAAACGCGTGTGGCCTCGGCGAGCGACGCTGGTGCGGGGTCCGCTCTTGGAGTCTGCACAGGCGGAAGATGTGATGATGGAATAAAGGTTTTTTTTTCTTTTGCGGAGAATCAAGAGCAGTTGCAGCTAGATGATGGGGTTTTCTCTCTCCCCCTCCTTTTTTTCTTTTCTTTTTTTTTTTTCGACAAAAGAATTTCTTGTTTTTGGGTAGCTGGAAAGGGGGCAAGGGGGCGGTTATGACATTCCGTACATGCACATACATACATACATACATACATACATGGGAGAGACCAAGAGAATGTTCCATTTCTTAGCCCTCTCTATACGGCGTCGATACACGCATATTTATTTCCAGTTCTGAAGCCGCCCACACCGCTTCGGCCATCTTCACATTGTTGTTTTGCTCTCAGCGACGCCCCCCACCTTCTCCCAGAAGCATGTTGAAACTATACGTCCGTCCCCAAGCTTCCATTCTACGGAACAGTTTGATGATTTCCTGCCGCAAAGAAAAAACAAAAGACAAGACAAACAAAGCACTTCTACTTCTTCCCCAAGTCCTCCCACCCCGGCGTCGGCTTGGGACCCCCCTGCTTCACGCGCTCCTCCTCGGCACCACTCGCCCTCCACGCACTCAGGATCAAGTTGACAATGTGCTCGACGCCCACATCCTTCTTGACCTGAGCAAAGACGGTCGGCCCCCCCTCCCTCATCTTCCTCGCATCCCTCTCCATGACGGCCAGATCGGCGCCCACGGCCTCGGCCAAGTCGGTCTTGTTCACGACGAGCAAATCGCTCTGCGTGATGCCCGGGCCGCCCTTGCGCGGCACCTTGTCCCCGCCGCTGACGTCGATGACGTAGATGATGAAGTCGGCCAGCTCGCGCGAGTAGTTGGCCGCCAGGTTGTCGCCGCCCGACTCGATGAGAAGCAGGTCCGTCGCGAACCGGCCGTGCAGGTCCTCGAGCGCGGCGAGGTTGGCCGAGATGTCCTCGCGGACCGCGGCGTGGGGGCACCCGCCCGTCTCGATGGCCCGGATGCGCTCGGGCGGAAGGGCGGCGTGGCGGGTGAGGAACTCGGCGTCCTCGCGCGTGAAGATGTCGTTTGTCACGGCCGCGAGGGAGTATTTTGCTCGGAGGGCCAGGCAGAGGGCGAGCATGAGGGCGGTTTTGCCGGAACCGACGGGACTGCATGGGGGTTTTGTCAGAGGGGGAGGAAAAGGTGAATAGCAAAAAGGAGACGAAGTTGAAAGACGTCAAGTAGAAAGGAGATGAAGCTCGTTCTATTCGTGCTTTGACGAGATGTGCCGTCTTTTTCTAAAGAAAAGAAAAGAAAAGAAAGAACGAAAGAAATCATCAATTCTTATAAACATCTTGCACAGAACATCCCTCTTTTCCCTCCCTCTCCATCATCTCCCAGAAGACGAATCGATATAAACCCACCACTCCTCATCACAGGCCTTGCCCAAAAAAAAGAAAAAGAAAAAAGAAAAAGGGCAGGAAAAAAAAAAAAAAAAAAAAAAAAAAAAAAAAAAAAAAAAAAAAAAAAAAAAAAAAAAGCAGCTCACCCGCCAATACCAATCGTAAAAGCCCGATCGGCCCAATCCCTCCCCTCAACAATGGGCATCTCCCGCCCGATATAACTCCCCGGCCCGTCCAGAATCTCGTGCGAATGGCCATGATCGCGTGCCGAGAAGGCCTCGTGCGAGTGCGACGCACCGCCTTCGTGGGAATGAGAGTGGGACATTTGCCGGGCCGTTGCGCAGGAACGTACGCTATCACGAATTTGTTGTTGCGAGTGGTTTTTTTTTGGGGGGTGCTGCGAAGGGGGGGGATGATTTGGTCGAGAATAGCGGGGAGGACTCGGGGTAGAGAGAGAAAACCCCGCGGGCGTGCATGTCAGCTCCTTTTTTGCTGGCTGGCACCGCCTCGGTGTGCGGTTGCTTCCATGTTGCTTTCCCACATGCAGACATCATGTCATGACCACATGTCCGGCGGGGGAAAAGGGAGGGGGGGTGGGAGACTGGAGTAGAGGTCGGCTGCCGTGGCTGAGTCGCGTTCTGCTGCAAGAATCCGTTCGTATTTTTGCTCTTCATTCGGAAAAAAGCTGTACGTGTATTTCTGTGCCTCTATTTGCGTCTCGTCATGTACAAAACGTCTGGCCTTTATTTCCATCTACAAGTACAATTGGAGATGCTTGGCGTCTCCCCACCTTGGACGTACGTATCCGCGCTGCTCACATACATACTTACATGCCCTCCTGGCTGCCCCTTCCGTTTCTTCTCCAACATATCCGGTCGACGCGGGGGATGAAGCCTTTTTTTTTCACCTCTTTTTTGGTCCTTTTTTTCTGGTTTCACAACGTCGATTGCGACGTCTCCCCCGACGTTACGTCTGCAACTCCACGCCGGTCCAGGGCCATGCCCTTCTTCTTGGCCATCAACTGACCCATCTTTTCCAGTATGTCCTCGGAGAGCTTCGGCTCGCCCTTGGTATTTCGCAGCTCTCTCTGCCTCTCGTGGTATTCTTGCAAGGGCGTCTGCATGGACTTGATACTCTCGGCGCGACCCTTCTTGACGGCCACCTCCTCCTCCTTCTTCTTGATGAACCACGGTTCATGGCGCGTTCTGAATCTAGAGTACTTGTTACGAAGCTCATCGAGCACCGTGTCCGGCATGGGAGGTGCCAGCAGGTTGTAGTAAAACGTTCGCTCTTCGACTTGTTGGCGTGTCGTATCTGCCTTGGTCGTCTCGAACTCGGGGACTACCACCTCCGGCCACGGGATGACCATGTTGAGCCCGGGGACGAGTCGATCCCATTTCTTGCCGTATTGCCAACGATCAAGCGACATGTAGGGGGACTGCATGTTGGGCGGTACAGCCTTGAGCTCATTGATTATGACGTCCTTGGTGATTCCCGTTACGTCGTCCGGAATTGGGTACACCAGACGGATCGACCCGATCGAGATTGGCATCGGCTGCGACCGCATTGGATTATCGAACATACCAACGGACATAGCCTGTGTTGTTGAAAAGGGATGTTAGCATGAACAGTCAACATACTACAGAGCATGACAAGGACGCATGCAAGAGCAAAGATGGAGAAGCGCCCCGGGGCCAAGGGAGAGGCTGGACATTCCATGACTTACTCGGTGGTGTGTTTCCAACGTGACAGTTCCGCTTTCTGCCTGTACGCCCTTGATACGATCAATCTTGCCCTTGTCGGGCCCGTACATAATGACGACTCTGTCCTGGGGAGCGAGGTTTAGCTGTCGAACGCCGCCCGCCCAGGCACATCGCTGCGCGATGAGCTGAGGTTTTTGTTGGTACATTCCAGCATTGGTCCAGTCCTGTCGCAAACTCTCTTTGAATGCTCCGTAGCTGTTGAACCCCAAGTCTCTCTTGGGCGCGAGGGGCCCCAGCTCCCAGTCGTCTTTCCTCGCCTGCCGAGCGTCCTTCAAGTTCTGCCTGATTTCGGCCACGGCGCTTCTCAAGACTGCGCGATTTCGTATCCTGCCGTCGACGTTATGGCGCTCCAGCTGCTGTCGCGACCGGCGGCTTGCCTGGCGCTCTGCCTGGGCAGCTCGCTTGACGAGCTTCTGCATGATCGAAGGCCGTCAAAAGGGAACTCTGGTCGCGCGTCCACAGTGTGACCGGTCAAGTGCGAGAGAGCCCTCCACGGCAGTAAAATGGGCTGGATGGCGGATGCTATTGTCGTGTTGGTCACTGCCTAGCCGCCCGCCAGGAGAAACTGGCAGTCTTTCTTGTCGCCTGTGCTGTTGGGAAATTTCCAACATTGAACCCGTCACGGAATTCGCCGGGCCGTGGCAGGGATCATGGGATCCACTCTAGGGTAGTTTCGGCCCAAAGAGTTTGGCGAGACGCGGAGGGGGCCGCCCCAGCCACCACGAGCTTTCTATTGGATTAAATTCCTAAACCTTGGAGAACTTCCTAAACCCGCTATTTTATAAGGGAAAACAAGTAGCGCTATATATTCCGGTACTTATAGAATAGGGCAAATTAATGTGTGCACGAAGTACCCTCAGTAGCTTCGTTTTGATTGGATGCTGAAGTGGGTCGATACGTGAATGTAGCCTTCTCGGCATCAAAGAGATACGAGCCAGTAGACAAGCGCTCGGCCTGACCAGCATCGTGTTCGATTGGACAGGGCCTGGCCTGGTGTGTGCGTGCGTGTGTGTGTGTGTTTTTCTTTTCTTTTCTTTTTTTGTGCTAGGAGCAACGAACAAGCCAGTCTAGCAGCGGCATGTCTGCGGCTGTGCGAAACGCGCCTTCGCGCACGCAGCAAAAGGGGCCGCAGCAGAAGGCACGCATGCAATGTGAATCGACCAGACATTACCCATAATTGTCGTCCGTTGTATCGCATGCCTGAGCCGTCCAACGGTCTAAGCCACTTTGAGGAAGACATTGCAGGACAGCAGCCGTCGTGACGAAGCTATCTCATGTTCCCATGTCTCGGTCGAGACAAGTGCTGGTTCGACAACCTAGGTTGTTGTGGCTGGCTGGTCGGCTGGTAGGTTATCACAAGCCAAGCCAGGACAAACGACGTCCCAGAGAGGCCTGCCCCTGGATACTACGCAGATAAGTCAAGGCTGACAACCATCTTGGGTCACATACATGTATATGTGCATAAGTACCTAGTATGTATGTGTGTAGTCGCTGCTTATTGCTTTTTTTGTAGTAGGGGGAGGGAGAGGAGGTTAAGGAGAGTCGACGGAAATGTCTGGTCCGTTTCCGCCGACCGACCAAGTGACCAAGTTCTGCCTGCACCTGCACCGTGTCGGAGCCCCTAGGAAGGGGAAGGAGCTTCTCATGTATACTTGCACAATTACGTCAAGATACTTTTAACCCAGAAGATAGGTACTCTTTACTTACTGGTAGTCACCTCGACGACCAGGTGACTGGTCACTCAGACACAAGTACTCTCTACAGGCGCTCCAGTACTCGTACTTGATAAGAAGTAGGAAGCGGGTAGGTTCCTAGGTACTTGCCTGGTCCAAGCAACGAGACATACCATGGCTCACAGCTGATTCAAAACATGTCTACTATTTTTATGGTGCTACCCCGGCCCTGATGGCGTTACGGAGGAAGTAAGCGGGCGAGGCCTTGCTGACGACTGGCTGTCCGTGTCGGGTCGGACGCCCACGCGATAGCCGTCAAGACTTGGGGCTGCGGTCGCGGCGATGGCATCTGCAAGTGCTGATGATGGGATGAAGAAGATGGAATGGAGATGATGGAGTTGTTGGAGGGAGTGGATGCAGACAGTGCGCAAGAGTAGAGTGCCTAGATTGGTACCTAACGAAGAAGTGGGTAGGAGAGTGGGCAAAGTAGATAGGAAGTGGGTAGTAGAAGGCAGGTACCTAGGTACTTACCTACTTAGTAAGAAGTACCCAAGTACCTAGTAGTCGGTCTGCCTCGTGCGTGTTCGCACATGTTCAGCCTGGCCATGCCAGACCAAGTACGGTACGGGTTGGTCTCTGCCTCGTGAAGCGCCCCCAGCCCCGCCAGTCTCCGTCCAGTCTGGTGTCGCCCCTGGGACTGGACAGACCAGAGCGCAGACCAGGCCAACGCCACACCAGGCCGCACCAGGCCACACCAGGCCACGCCAGGCCACGCCAGGCCGCGCCAGGCCGCGCCAGAGGGCTCGGGCTAGCACAACTACGCCCCAGCAACCGCCGCTCGCCTCCGCCCGCGCCCCAAAAAAATTGACGACCCAGCCAGGCCAGCCCCAGGCCAGGCAGCAAGCCTCGAGCTGGCCCCTCGCTGGCCCCTCGCTGACCCTCAGTGGCACCGGGCTGTTGTACTCGACGAGCGGCCGCTAGGCCACTCACCCACCGGTCGTCTGGCCCCAGCCCCTTCTGACGTGCGCCAACGTCCCAGCGCCTCTTCCTGCCGCCTGCTGGTTGCCATTGCCAGTGCCATTGCCAGTGCCAGTGCCAGCCTCTTTCTTCCCTCTTCCTCGCCTCGCCTCGACAATCCTGCTCCATAACTCCTCCACTCCATCCAAACTTGCCGCCCCCTTTGCCTGCGTCCATCCCGCCAGCTTCGTCCTTTTCGCTCCCCATCATCATCGTTTTTCCCGTTTCCAACAACTCGCGCACACATACACACACACCATGGCTGAGATCCGCCGAAAGCTTGTCATCGTCGGCGACGGTGCCTGCGGTAAAACCTGTTTGTTGATGTGAGTTGTCCAAGCTCCCTTGTCCAGCCCGCTGCGTTTTGCGTAGCTCGACGGCTTCGTTTGCCCCAGACACCACACACACACAACACGCCCAACACGCACACAGTTAGGCGCACTCTTCATCCGACGTCTCGTCGCCTCTGCTCGAAATCATCACCATTGAGATGGTCGCTCCCATGAATGACCTTCATCGTTACATGGCGTCAATTTGATTGCATGCAGCTCCGATGCTGACAATTTTCAAAACAGCGTTTTCTCCAAGGGTACTTTCCCCGAGGTAAGAAGCAAACACACCATCTCGATCAGTCGTCTTTCCGCCCATGAGACTATAGCCTCGCCGCAAACCCAAGCCGTCTTGCCATCACTAGTCCTGCGGTCCAAAATTTCCTCATCTTGCAAATCGTCCAAATGCTGGACGCCGTTGACCGTCGCCCCTCCCCCCCAACCCGTCTGAGGATCGATATTTGCCGGATCGCCATGCAACCTCATTCAACACCTCTTCGTCTGACTGGCCGTTACACATCACCTCGGATCTCAATCAGACTAGTGTCGAGACTCCTCACTGACGTCGGAAATTCTCATAGGTCTACGTCCCTACCGTTTTCGAGAACTATGTCGCCGATGTCGAGGTTGATGGCAAACATGTCGAGTTGGCCTTGTGGGATACGGCAGGCCAAGAAGATTATGATCGTCTGCGTCCTCTGTCCTACCCTGATTCTCACGTGATCTTGATTTGCTTTGCTATCGACTCGCCCGATTCTTTGGACAATGTGCAGGAGAAGGTATGCCTTTTCATTTCAGTCTCTACGAAAACTGCGTAGATTGGCAGCTCTTGACTGGTCGCCATCCTCCCCCCCTTTCTCCCCCCCCTTTCTCCTCCCCCCTCTTTTTCAGATTTCCTCCAATTCGATACGAGAGGAAATTCACTAATCGTCTTCGACATGCAGTGGATCTCCGAAGTCCTCCACTTCTGCCAGGGTTTGCCTATTATTCTGGTTGGCTGCAAGAAGGATTTGCGTTACGATCAGAAGACCAATGCCGAGCTGCAAAAGACTAATCAGAAACCTGTTTCACCCGAAGCGGTAAATATCCATTCGATGCCTCTACCCTTGCGGAAGGGCTCTACTATGTTCTGTTGACTCCCAGCAGCAGATGGACAGAGCAGAGTCTTGTCTTCACGCCAATGCCCAGCCGCTGACCTTTGCTGTTCTTTGATTTAGGGCGAGGAGATTCGCAAGAAGATTGGTGCCTACAAGTACCTCGAATGTTCAGCCAAGACCAATGAGGGTGTCCGCGAGGTTTTTGAGCACGCCACCCGCGCTGCCCTGTTGTCCCGCAGCAGCCGCAAGAGCAGCCATAAGAAATGTCTTGTTTTGTAAAGTAGCCCAGCCTGCACACGGGCGCTCGTTCATACCCTGCACAGCCAACTTGATATTCTCTTCGGCATAATGGCCTCGGTCATCCGTCCATCCTCTTCAGCTCAACTTTTTCAGACCCATTTCCTTTGTTTCTCTTTTTTCTTGGCACGGCTGTTCGGATGGCAAACGGCTTGGAAACAGCCCTGCAGAGACGCAGGCTACAATATCTGCACACAGGCAGGTTTCTCTGAAATTGGAGTTTAATATCTCGTCCCACGTGGCTTTGTTCTCTCCGACCGACTGGTTCCTGCTCGTAACCCTGGATGTTCTCGACTTGTACTTGAGTATGGCTCCTTCTTTGAGGTTTTCTACGAGCGGTTCCACCGTGAAGGGGGTGTGGGACTGGGAGGGCGCTGATGAAGGAAGAGACCCAAAACAAATTTGCCCTCCTCTTCCGTGTATTGACTGGCCGCTGCTCGAAGAGGATGGTGGCTCTGCGCGGTATATATACATATACACATATATGCTAGAGGTGTATCGAGCGCAGTCGATTTCGTGGGATTCTTTTCTGACGAGCAGACTAGAAGGGGGTGCTCAGTTGAATTTTTTCTTCTTCTTTTTTTTTTTTGCTTTTCGACATGTATTTGTCGCTTAATGGGGAAGGCAGGCCTGCTCTTGGGACATGTCCGCCCTTTTTTGTGTGAAGCAGTCTGACGACGATGGCTTTGGGGTGATGATGAGGCGGCGCGGATTGGTGGACGAGATAAGCGATGGGGGATGGTGCAGTTCGTGAATTGGTCGCACATGAAGCGGTACTCGACTCGCACCGCGCCGACGACTGCTACGTGGTGTATTTTGTGGTTTCTGCGCGTGTTGTCGTTGTTTTTGTCGTCGTTGCTCTTTGCGCGTTGTCGTATTGTGGACGTAGCTGTTTTTGTCATTGCTTACGTTACTGTTTGGTACTGTTCTTGTCATGGTTCCCGTCGTTATTACGTTGCAGTCATTAGATGAGAAATATGCAGGTTCCTGCGTCCCGAGCGCCGTAGCACTTGCAGCGATGGTGATGAGTTTTTGAGGGAAGTTGTCTGTCCAGTAGACTCGCAACGGACAGCATTGCCCGAGGGACTCGGGGCTGACTGGGGGCTCGTATAGTAGCAGAGAGGACTGGCGCGCGACACGAGTAAAGAGTGTGACTGATTTCATTCTGCCCTGACACGCCACTGCAACCCGACATCGTCAATCGACAATCGATCACGCTCACGGCCACGGCCACGACCAGACAGCTCTCACGACCTGAACCCTTGGCCACGCCCAACAGCCAACACCCCGGGCCGCCAAAACCACCAGCCGGCCACCGGGCCGCCCTGCGTCACCCTCCGAAGCACCCCGTCTCGTCGCGCCCGCGACGGCACGCCCATTCTTGTTGCTGTCCCGTTCGCCGTCGTGCGTCGGCTTTCAAGCTACCTAGACCGGTTCTGCTTGTTCCTGTCTGGCGACGGAGATGACGTGGGCATCTAGTTTGGGCACGTCTAGGGACGGGAGGGGTCTGTTAGTCATGGTTTTTGTGTTCTGGCAGTCGTCTCTTTTATTGTCTTTTTTTTTCTCTTCTCTTCTCTTCCCTTCTCTTCTCTTCTTCTTTTCTTCTGTTCTTCTTTTCTTTTCTTCTCTTCTTCTCTTCTTCTGTTCTTTTTTGCCATTCCCGTTGTCCGCTTTCCTTTTCCTGTCCTTCTCCGTCCGTAGTCTGTCCCGTCATCTCCTTGCCCGTCCTGCACAGCGATGGTCTGTTCAGGCCCAAGGACAAGAGTCGGCGTCAGATGTCACGGAGAAGGGGAGGAGGGGGTGCATCGCTCCTCTCGACCACTCGGCGCATGTCCTCCTTTCCTTGGGGATACGTACCGCGCCGCAGGAGCTACATTTCTTGGAGCCGTCGGCGATGGAGGCGTTGCACTTGGGGCACGAGGAGTGGTTTTCGTTGAGGGGCGACATTTTTTCCTTTCTTCCTTTCTTCTTTTCTTCTTTTCTCCCTTTTTTTTTTTTTTTTTAATAATCTCGACTCTTTGGGAAAGTTGTTTGCGTGGGGGAATGCGGCCGAGGTGGGTTTCGTTGGAGGAGTTCCGCGTGGGCAAGAGGGGGGAACTGGAGTTTCTGGGTCGGCGGGGCCGGGTGGAAAAGCGGGGTCGGCCACCGGGGTTTCAGCCACTGCCATGATGGGATTGGATGCCAAATGCATAAGGGACGGTAGCACATTCCCCAGGACTAATTCCCCAGCTAATAAACGATGCCACCTATGCGTATGCGGCGTACAGGAATCTATAGACTACAAAATCTGTTCTTTTCTTGCGGAACAAATACAACCAGCATCATGTACATCATAGACGCACTGCACCCTTGAACGAGGCCGGATGCGGCGGCTCCTGTGCTCAGTCTAGGTAAATCCATGGCGATACCGGGGACGACTTGCGTGGTCGCCTGCAACATGGCCGCCGGTCCGTGATCCGTTCCCGTCCCCTATTCGCGACTAGCACGCATTCGAACAGCACTTATCGCTGACCGAGGCCCAACCGTCGCAGGTGCAGGTCTTGACGTAAAAAAGGTCTAGGCAATCCATCGGCATGCAGTCGCCCCAGCCATCATGGGATGTACAGCTGAAGGACTCCCATCCCAAGCCAATGGCCCGGCCTGCCAGCGCAGTCTGGGCCAGAAGGGCGGCAACGGCGGCCAAGGCAGCAGCACACTTCATGGTCTAGGGAAGGGAGTCAGAAGAAGGGCCCAAGACAAATCGGACGGTGTGGTGGCATTCTGCATGGACGGGTTCCTTACAAGGTAGTAGTTGTTGTCGCTGCTGCGGCGAGTATCGTGTCTTGTCTTGTCGAGGGCTCGCGGTGCCGACGAGTTGGCGATGCTTTTGTTGCGGGAGACGATGCTGAGGGCAAAGCAAGACAACGAGATACACGACAGCGATGGAGAGTATATACATATGTATATATGTATATATATATATATGTATGTATGTATGTACATCGTCTCCGGCACAATGGGAAAGCTCTTTGTGACACTTTCCAACTTTGGATCGTCTTCTGCCTTTAGCCAGAGTAGGGCGGATGAATAGAATCCCTTTTTTTTTCACTCTACCGCCATTCCTTCAAACGAAAGAGTACATACAACAGTAGATGCCGTGGCCCATGGCGGCGGCTCCTAGGTTCCCTGCTCTCCGGGACCCTCGGAACGCGCTGCCCCAATCTAGCCTCATGTCTCGGGTATTTGGCTAGCGACGGCCATGCTAGATGATTTGTATGAATGTATGTATTCTGGTTTAAATAGAGGTCCGTCACACGTCATTCCACGCACACGCACACGCACACGCACACGCGCGTCGTGACGGCGCACTACTGGAACGGGCAGCCGTTGTTGCAGTAGGCAAAACCGTCGCACTTGCATAATTTGACGACGGCGTAGTTCTTGCAGCGGATCGGCTTGCATTCGCCTTTGCCGACCGGTTCGGTGGAGCAGGTCGCCTTTCCCCATGGTAGACATATGATCTCGCCGGCCAGCGCGATCCGGGCCAGGAGAGTCGCGGCGGCGACCAAGGCGGTATACTTCATTTCCTGGAGGGGGGGGGGGGGGGGGCG
>SRPY01000753.1:0-16522 GCA_018360145.1 Claviceps africana
TACTGTATTTTTAGCTATTAAAAGCTTCTTTAGATCCCTAAAGAATAAGTTTAGTACCTACCCTAAACATCTATATTTTAATAGAGGTAAAGAAATTAATTCTACTTTATAGGGCTAGCTAGCTAAAAAGGGGATAAAATTTATAACCTCTTCCCCTTATATTTATAAGTAAAATAGATTAGCTAAGCATTTTATTTGTATTATTTTGGATAGATTACAGGCTACCCTACACTGGTTTAGTTTGCCATTATTTTTATAGAATTTCGTCCTTTTTTTAGTTATAAATTCTATAAATTTATTAGCAAATTCAACTAAACCAGTATGCTTAGTATAATTATTAGCTAATAACTTTAATAGGCCCTTTATACCTAATTATAGCTCTTTTAAAGCTATAGGCTCTTATTATAAAGTCTTAATTCCTTTAAAAAAAAGACTTAAAGCTTAAAAGCTAGCCTTTAGAATAGTACCTAGCAGGCTACTTACTATAGTAGGTTCTAAGACCTATATAGTATACATTCCCTCTAAAAGGCTTATAATAAAAACTAGCTTTTTTAGAATTATAGAACCTATAGGCCCTATTTTTAGCGGCCTCCCTAAGCTTTCTATAGAGAATAATAGCTCTTTAGAGGGGGATTTCTTTAATAAAAATGCCCTAAAACCCTCTATAATTATAGAGGGGGCTAAGGTAAATTTAGAACCCTTTAATCCTTTAATAAGGAGTAACTCCTTAGAGGGGGAAAAACAACTAAATAAGGTTATTCTTAGTAATAAGGATTACCCTATACCTTATAATTAAATAGTTAGAAATAAGCTTAGCTAAGCCCCTAGTCCTAGGGATTAAAATTCACTAAATTTAACGCAATTTAAGCCTAAAAACATCGATTTAAATCTAGATAAAATAGATATTAATATAGGGGCTCTTATACATTAAATCTGCTATAAAGCACAACTTAAAGCAAAAGAAAATATACTTAAAAGTAAGCCTAAGACCTAAAAGTAAACTTTATATTTACTAAATAAAGCTAAATAGCTTAAAGCGATTTTTAGTAAATTTAAGCAACTTCTAAAGGCTAGAACCTTTGAATTTATAGAGGTAAACTAAGTCCCTAAAGGCTAGAAGGTTCTAAAAAATCGCTTAATATTAAAAATAAAGAGAGATAAAGAAAATAATCCTCTTAAATATAAAGTATAGCTTATTACTAAAGGATTTATATAAATAAAAGGGTTAGATTATATAGATACTTTTACTACTACTAGTATTTCCCTTAGCTAGTAAATCTTACTAGCCTTAGCAGCTTAGAACAACTAAGAAATAAAGTAAGTGGACTTTATTTATGCCTTTTTAAATAGCTACCTTAAAGAACTTATTTATATAATAATTCTAAAGGGTTTTATAGAATTTATTAAGTAAAATCTACACTTAGCTAAATTAGCTAAAAGCTATAGCTATAGAGCTTTTAAAAGGCAAATAATTATACTTAAAAAGACCCTTTATAGCCTAAAGCAAAGCTTTAAAGAGTGGCAGTAAACGCTAACTAAAGTGCTTAAAAGCCTTAGTTTTAGCCCTCTTATATCTAACCCTACTATATTTTATAATTTAGCAACCAAAACATTTATTATTACTTACGTTAATAATTGCCTCCTTATAGGGCTAAACTTATAATATATTTAACAGCTTAAAAAGGCCTTATATAAGGCCTACCCTATAGAAAATAGGGGCCCCGCTGAATTCTTTTTAGAGGTATAAATATAGTATAATTAAAAAAATAAGGTCTTAAAAATCCACTAAAAACAATACATTTAAGAGGCCTTAATACGCTTTAAGCTAGAAAATTGTAAGGCAATTAGAATTTTAATATAGCTAAGGGTCTTAAAAACACAGCTTACTAAGCCTTTAAAAAGCTAAGAAATTAAAGAATATTAAAGTATAATAGGGACTATTATATACTTAATGCTCCTTACTAGGCCTAATGTTGCTTTTACGCTATAGTAGCTTTCTATAGCCTTAGCTAGTCCTTATTTAAAATATTTAAATACTATAAAAAGCCTGCTAAAGTACCTCTTTAGTACTTAAAACCTTACTATAATTTATAAAGGTCTCTTTAAAAATTTAAGTAAAAACAACGCTATTAGCTACAGCTTAGTTAGGTTCTGTAATAGCAATTTTACTAGAGATAGAAGCTCTTTTAAATCCACCTATATATATTTATTTAAGCTAGTTAGCGGCCCTATAAGTTAAAAGAGTAAAAAGGCTAGTATAATAGCTTTATTCACTATAGAAGCTAAATTAAATATAATCCACAAAACCTTTAGAGAGCTTTAGTGGTTAGAGGGCATTTTTAAGGAGTTAAAGGCCCCTATAAAGCCCTTTATTTAGATTTTTTGCAATAACTAAGGCGCTATAAAGACCGCCTAAAATCTAGCACTTTATAGCCGCATTAAGCATACCTTATTAAAATTTTATTATAATTAACAATAAGTCTTAGCTAAGCTAGCTAAAATAGCTTATCTAAATATTAAGAAAATGCTAGCTAATAGCCTAATAAAGCCCTTAGCTATGCCTTTATATGCTATTTTCTTAGAGCTTATAGAGCTTTAATCTCTATAGCAATTGCTATAAATCTTAATGCCTAGCTAAAGGCATTAAAACCCTTATAAAAACACTTAAAAAATATAAAACAATTACTAAAACAATTACTAAAATTAACCTTTAACTTTAATAATAAATTTTATTTAATTAACTATATTTAACTATAGCCTTTTTTAACTTTTACTAAAAGCCCTGCTTTTTAACCTTTTAAATTAATTATCCTTTTTTTTAAATAATTTTATTTAGATTTATATAGATTTTTTTTTTAAATTTAGTATTTCTTTTTTTGTTTTAGTTTTTAGAATACCTCTTTAGAGAGGGTATTAAAAATAATAGCTATTTTTAAAAGACCTTATCTACTATAAAGATCTTTAATAGGCCTTATAATAACCCTAACCCTAACCTCTATAGAGACCTTATAGAGGGTTTTTAGGTTAAAAGCTAGCGACAGCGCGTGTAATATATGTATATATACGCGTATAGTAAGCGTAAAAATAGACATTTTAGCTAAGAACTTACAGCTATAAGCGCCCTACTTTTCTAGCCTTTTTGCCTTTAATTACACGCTTTAATAGCTAGTGTATACTTAATTAAGAAGCTAATAGATTATTAGCCTTAGTAATTAATTTTTATAGTAATAAAGCATACTAACTAAATTTTAATTAAAGATTTAAGCTGCGCTACTTAGCGGCTATAAGGCCTTAAGTTATATAACCTATAGGCTACCTTAAAGAAGGAAATAAAAGATCTTTAAAATTAAATTATATAAAGACTAAAGGTTATAAAAAGGAAATGTAAGGAGTTTTATTATTATTAAAGTAAGGGGAATTTTTCTATATAAATTTCCTAATTTCCTAATTTTTAGGATTTTTCTATATATAGATTTTTACTAAGTAAAATTTTTAGTATATATATTAATAGATTAATTATATAGCTATAAGTTTATTTTTTTATTTTCCTATATAAATAAATTTTATAGAAAATAAAAAGTAGCTTATAAGCCCTTACTAGCTATATAGATCCACTAATAGGCTTAGTAAGTATATAAAGAAGAACACTTATCTCCTTATAGCTACCTATAACTATATAGACTATTAATTAAACCTACTACCTATAACATTAAATAAATTAGATAAAATCTAAGAAAATTTACTTATATTTTATAAGCTAGAATTTAGCGTATTTTATATACTAGAAAGCGTGTATTAAGCTTCTAACGTAGGAATAAGGCCTATAGCAACCGCTATAGCGCTGCAGAGACCTTTTAACCGCTGGCTTACTAAGCCTCACTACCTTAGTATTCTAGAGGGCAAAAGCCTCTGTAAACCCCTTATTTCTAATAGCTTTATTAGGAAGAGATAGAGGATATATATTATTTTTAATGTTTTACTATATCTTTATTAAAGTAGTTTTTAATAAAACTACTTAAGGCCATGCCCCTAACCTAGCCCTGCCTCTATGCCACCTCTATTCCGCTCAATTATCCCCCTCTATCTCTATATTTACCTCCCCCCTCCTCTTACCTTACTCTTACTTTAAAGGTATAGTAAAGCTATATATCCTCTATAAAATATTATTTTACTTCTTTAAAGCGTTAATAATATATTATCTTTATAGCATTATTTTATTTTAAAATAAAGCTTAGTTAGCTTTATTATATTTTTATTTTATTATTTTATTATATTATTATATAAAATAAGTTATTATATTTTATATAGCTTTATATTATTTTATTTATATATATTATTATCACTATATTAAAATTAATATAGAAATAAAGTAAACTTATATTAATTACTTTATTAAAAGTATAAAGGTTTTATTAATTTATAACTTTTTTAATAACCTTTTTATAAATTATAATATTTAAATTAATTTATAGTATTAATTAAATATTATAGTAAAACTATATTAAAAGTAAATTTACTTTATAGTAAACCTTTTTTATTTAAAATACTTAAAGTAAGTATTATTATTACTTAATTAAAAATTTATTAACTTAATATTAAAATCAAGTAAATATTAATATAAATATTTATTAATAAAATTATAATAATATTTTATAATATCTTTTACTTTAATTAAATAAAGTATATAAAAAAGGTTATATAGCTTTTTAAGCTAAGTATAAATTAGCTATAATATTATATTAAATAAAAAATAAATTATTTATACTTTTTTTAATAATGAAATTTAATAGTATTTTCTTTAATATAATAATTAAATTAAAACTAATAAAAATATAAAACTACTATAATAAAAAAAAGAGAGATAATCTATACTTTTTAATAATAAAAAAATAAAGAAATAAGGAAATTAAAAATAATAAAAGAAGCCTTTTTTATAGTTAAAAGACTCTCTCCTTCTCTCTTTTTTTTAATAATTAATAAATAATTAGCTACTAAACTATATAAATCTTATAATATTATTTAAACCTTTATAAAAGCTAGTAATTAATTTTTAATATATCAATAATAATTTATTAATTATAAAGTAATATTAAATTAAATCTTAACTTAAGTATTAAAAGTAATATACTATTACTTTTATTATTATACTATATTATTACTATTAAATTTTAAGTTTTTATTATATTATTTAAATAATACTATTAATATTACATACTTTATAATAATATTAATTAAGTTAAGTTAATTAAATATTGATTATTTTATAATAAATATTTACTTAAAATTATATTGGCTTTAAAATAAATTCTTTATAGTAATATATAGGTTTTTCTCTTTATAGTAAGGTTTTTTCTATATAAATTAAGTAGTAAAGGTATTAAACATTAAGTTAGTAACGGCCTATGTAGTGTATATAAATAAATAAATAAATAAAACTACTTTTAATAAAACTACTTTTAATAAAGCTTTATTAAAACTCTATTAAGTAAGTATATAAATATATAAAAGTATATAAATAAATAGAAAAAAAAGAGAGAGATAAAGAACCTTCTCTTTTTTTATAATAAGTAATAATTCTATTAATATTAAATTATAGTAGCTATTTAAATTAGGTTATAATATATATTAATTATTAAAAATATAGTAAACTTAATATAAACTTAATAAGTAATAACTACTAAAGTAGATTTAATGATATTTATAAACTATAATTTCTTTAGGAAATAGTTATGTAATATAAAGTATAGTAAATAAAGATATATATCTATATAGTAGGTAATAAAGGTAGTAATATAAAGCGCTATATTTATAATTTCTATTATTAATTAATCAATTAATTTAATACACTAGCTAGCTATTATAAGCATTTTATGCTTTAGCTATATTTAAAACCTCTACTCCTTACCTTAATTTAATTAGGAAAACCTTATTAAGTTATTAATTAATAATTACTTATTAATTAATAGTTACTTAATAAAGTGAAAAATCTACTAAATATATTTTTAAAATCCACTTTGAGTTATATTTTTATTTATAAAATATTAATTTAGCTATATATAGAAATTACCCTATACCTCTTAGTTATTAATATATACTTACTACCTTCCTTTTATTTTTAATTATTTATTTGTTTTAGTAATTATAGCTATAAACTAGTTTTATAATTTAAAAGCTAGAGGGTAATTTTACTTATTTATAGTGTAGAAGTAGCTAATTTACATTACTTAATTAATAATGGAAAAGTAAGGGAACTAAACCTACTTTTTCTTTAATAATAAAGTATTAATTAACTAAAAAGTAAGCCTTTATCTCTCTTTTAGCTAATTAAGGTTTAATTTTTTTAATGCCTTTATCTCTATATATACACTAAGGAAAACCTATGTTCTATATAGAAATTAAACTTATAACTAAAAAGTGGTCTTCTACAGCGCCTAATTAATACGCCACAGGAATATATTTAATATTAAAAACCTATATTAGCTTGAATATAATTATAATATAGAAACTAAGTATAATTAATAAATAGTTTTTTTAACTTAAACTTAAGCTACTATTAATTTACTATTTAAAGAGAATATACTATAATATGTATTTATTATTAATATAAAACTATATTATAGTTAACTTATAATAATATTAATTAGTATATTATTAATACTATAAGCTATAATATATACTTTATTTACTCCTTAATATATAAACTAAATTAAACCATACCTTTTATTAAATTTATAATAGCTATACTATACCTTTAAAGTATTTTTATTAAAGACTTTAATTAATACTACCCTTTATAAAACTACCATTAATTGATTAATTGTAATACACTAGCCAGCTTATTAAGCAATTTATGCTTAGCTATATCTAAATGTAAGGACCTAGGAATTATAAGTATAACAGCATAGACGCGCTAATGCTTAATTAACCACTTAAGCTTAGTAAGCCCTTAGTAGATTATTGTTGAAAATAACAGCTATTTTTAGGGGACTTTATTAGCTATAAGGACCTTTAACAGGCCTTATAGAGACCCTAACTCTAGCCCTTATAGGGACCCTTATAGGGGCTTTTTAAGTTAAAAGCTAGCAGTAATGTATATAGTAAATGTAAAAATAAATATTTTAGCTAAGAGCTTATAGCTATAAGTGCCCTACTTTTCTAGCCTTTTTACCCTTAATTATACCCTTTAATAGCTAGTATATACTTAATTGAAAAGTTAATAAATTATTAGCTTTAATAACTAATTTTTTTAATAATAAAGTATATTAATTAAATTTTAATTAAGAATTTAAATTAAGCTATTAAGTAGTTATAAAGCCTTAAGTTATATAATTTATAAGCTACTTTAAAGGAAAATTTAAAGGTTTTTAAAATTAATTTATATAATAATTAAAGGGTTTAAAAAGGAATAATAATAAGCTTTATTATTACTAAAGTAAAGGGAATTCGTTTATATAAATTAAATAATTTTTAGATTTTTTAAGTTTTAATGTATAAAATTTTATTAAGTTAACTTTTAATAAATATAATAATAGTTAATTTATATAGTTATAAGTTTAATTTTTTATTTTTTATATAAATAAATTTTATAAAAAATAAAAAAGTAGCTTATAAGCCTTTATTAGTTATATTAATTTATTAATTAGCTTAATAAATATATAATAAAAACATATTTTTCTTTATAGTTATTTCTAACTATATAAACTATTAATTTAAGATCTACTACTTATAATATTAAATAAATTAAATAAACTTTAAAAGAATTTACCTATATTTTATAAGTTAAAATTTAATATATTTTAAGTGCTAAAAGGCTTATATTAAGCTTTTAATATAGAAATAAAGCCTATAGTATTCTACTTTAGCGCTATAGAGACCTTCTAACTACTAGCTTACTAAGCCCACTACTTTAGTATTTTAGAGGGTAAAAGCCTCTATAAACCCTTTATTTCTTATAATTATATATATATATATATATATATCTTTAAAAAAGAACTTAAAAGAAATAAGCTTTAGTTAATATATTAATTACTATATTACCTTTACTTGACTACTTAATTAATACTTAATAATTTTTAAGCTTTCTTTAAAGCTACTTAAAAATAATATAGTACTTTAAACTAATTAATTTATTATAATATTTTATAAAAAATCACTATTCCTTAACTCTTTATTAATACTTTATTAATTTATAAAAGGTTTATAAAATAGTACTTAAATTACTAATACTTTTATACTTAAAAAAATAAACTTAAGCATTTAAAGCCTATATAAAAAAGCTTAAATAATTAAAAAGTAAATTACTTAATTAAAAAAGATAAAAAAACTATAAAAGAAATTAAACTCTTTAAAGCTTTAAAGTAAATAATATATATATTTATTTAAATCTTAACTTAACTAAAAAACTTTTGCGATTTCGCCTGCACTGTAACAACGCTATAGAATTAACTTAAATTAACTTAAAAAGCAGATAAAAAGTTTCGCTATATTTATTTACCCCCCTTTACAATAGTATATTAGGCTTAGAGTGTAGATATAGTAAGTAGTATAATAATAATAAATATTAATATAAAAAGCTATAGTATTTTATAAAGTTATTATAATTTTTTTATTTACTATAGTAAGTTTATAATAAAAAACTAAGTTAATATTATAGCTAATATAATTTAGGACTAAGTATTAGTTTATTTATAATAGAAATATAATAAAATTATTAAACTTATACTAACCTTTTTACTAAAAGAAGTCTAAAAGGTTATTTTATATATTATTAATATAGAAATAATATAGGCCTATTATAGGTAATTTACTAACCCTTAAGAATTAGTTATAACTACTAACCTTAAAGTAATAGTTAAAAGGGTAATTAAAAAAGCTATTTAGCTTAAAACTATACTAGCTATAATATAGGCTAAAATTATAGCTAGTAATGCTACCTTAATAACTAATAGGCTTATTTACTTAGCTATTTCTATAGTAATACTGCTTTATATCTATAGAGAGACTATTATTAAAGGTAACTTAATTAATAAAGTAGTTAAATAATGTAGCTTAAAAGATATTATTTATACTATTAATAAAGCTATAGATAAAGACACTATAGTAGCTATAAAGTGCCTTTATAGCGGTAATATAGTAGTTACTTTTAAGGATATAGCCTAACTCTATACTAAAGATATAAAATAAGTTTAAATTATCTTTAGTCTAAATATAACACTAAATTAATAAATATTTAGTATTATTATTAAAGAATTCTTTATTTATTATATATATTAAGTTATTAAGAAAGATATCCTTTACTACCTTACCTTTATTAATAGTAGTAGTATTGCTAAAGTTCTAGTATAGAAACCCTATAGCACTATAATATAAGCCCTCTTTATTTTTAAAATTAAAGATATTAATATAGTTAATAAACTATACTATAGAGAAGTTATTTATAAAGCTAAAATATTTAAAGCTAAACTATATAATAAAGCTCTTTATTTATATTAATACTATTAATACTTTAAATTTAGCTATATTACTATATACTATACTATAACTCTATATTATAGCTATTATACTGCTATTAAGTACACTTTTAAGACTAATTACTTAGCTATTATAGATATAGAGTAGAAGTAATATATTAATTATATAAGCACTTACTTTATTTAGTTAAAACACTACTTAATTATTAATAACTATTAAATAAAAGCTTATACTATATACTTAAGCTAGCTTAATAGCTTTACTACTTTATTTACACTAACCTTTATAAATATAAATAGCTAAATTAAGGTTTAAATCTATAGTTAATATAAATAAGTTAGTAATACTTTCTTTAATAAAGCCTTACTTTAAAAGTATAGTAAGTGTCCTTAAGGTAGCTATAATTAATACTTAGGCCTTAATATAATATTTATACCCCCTTTATTAAAGCTTTAAGGCGCTATTAAAGCCTTCTTTAGCTATTACTTTAGTATTAAGTTAGCCCCTTTATTATAAAAAACCCCTTTACTCTTTAATTAAATATAATATTATAAGTAATATATTAAAATATATAGAAGAAGATATAACTTATTTACTTAGCTTTTAGGTCTTAATTTAAAACTAATATAGTAGTAATTTAAAAACTATATAGTATTAATAAAGACCCTTTAAACCTAAACCTAGGTTTTTATTAATTTATAGTTTAAAGTAAAAGAACAGCTATTTATATTTACTATTAATATAGCCTTAGCTTATAGATAATATAGTTTAGTATTAATTAATATACTATAACCCTTTATAATATTAATATTTACTTTATTTACTTTTTTATCTACTATTATAACTAAATAACTCCCTTTTATAACTTCTTTATAGAATTACTATAGTACTATTATATCTTTATTAATAACTTTAACTAATACTACTCTCTTTAAAATTAATATAACTATATATTACTTAATAGCAATAAACTTTTAGTAGTTATAGCTTAGTAGTAACTTAAACTTATTATACTTTAAAGTAAAATAATATAGTAGGTATAAGGTAAGAGAGATAGCACTATTAATTATATTTAATTATTTATTAACCTTTAAATCTAATTTTTAAAAGAATTAAACCTTATTAGTTTTAACTGTATTCTATAGTTTATTTATATTACTTTCTTTAATTATAGTTTTATAACTAACACTACTAAATAAACCCTATACTACTTTAAATAACTTTAAATAAATAGAACACTTATTATTATAGAGGTAATATATTACTTCTACCCCTTCTTTATATTAACTATCTTTAATACCCTTTATTAAATTAACTCCTTTATTATATAATTTATAGCTAAACTTACTATTATTACTGCCTTTTTTACACTAAAGGGCCTCTATAGTGTCCTTAAAGTGTAGCTATAGTAGACCTTTAAGGTCTATAAATGTTATGGTCTAGCCCGATTGGGCCATCGCGAGTGTCAGGCGCAGACATAGTGAGGTTAGCACATCCTTTACCAGCTGCGTGCTAGCTGCACTAGTTAGCTAGGACAAAAGGATATATATTAATTAAAGTTGCAGGTCTTTAGTTAATTAACACTTATATTGCTAGTTATATATAGGGCTTAGTAACCGCCGCTAGCTGTAGGCTAAGCTAAGCTAGGTTAAAGACCTAGCCTATTATATAGCTCCTTGCTAGGGCCCTATAACGCTCTACTAGCCCTATATACCTCTACCCTCTAAGCAATACCTATATATCCCCTAAGACCTACTTATTACCTAATTAGGTCTTATAAGCCTAAGCTAAGTCCCTGCTACGCCTGCGTTTAGCTAGCAGGACTTAAACCTATAACTTAGAACTCTAATTAACTGTTATAGTCTAGCCTAATTAGGTTATTATAAGTGTTAGGCGTAGATATAGTAAGGTTAGCATATCCTTTACTAGCTATGTGCTAGCTGCACTAGTTAGCTAAGATAAAAGGATATATATTAATTAGAGTTACAGGTCTCTAGTTAATTAACACTTATATTACCGGTCGTACGCAGGGCTTGGCAACCGCCGCCAGCTGCAGGCTAAGCTAGGCTAGGTTAAAGACCTAGCCCATCACAATAAAGCTATTTATAATATAAAATATATTTAAAGACTTTAGTAACACTACTGCACTAAAGTAAGCTAATAGGCTGCTATTAATATAGCTTTAAATTAAGAATAAGTTATTTATAAGAGATAATATAGCTTTTAATACTATATAGTAGTAAATATAATAATTAAAAAAAGTAACCTTTAAAAACTAAAATAATAGGCTTAACTCTATAGTAGCTTACTACTTAAAACTATTTAAGTCTTAGCCCTTTACTATAGTAATAATAATATACCCTTAGCTATCTTCTACTATAATAAAGTAGAGGCATTCTTTAATAGATTCTTTCCTACTTTAACTACCTATATAAATAATATATTAGCTAACCTTAGCCCTTAACTTAACTTTACTATATTTTTAAAGGAAGACTACTTTATAGCCTTAGAGATATATAATATAATTAAAGGACTAATTAATTAGAAAGCCCTTAGACTTAATAAGCTTTTAATAAAGTTCTTTAAAGCCTATAGTAAACTATTTATTAGCGTTCTTTTTAACTTACTTAATATATACTACTATATTAAGTACTATTTAGCTTTATTTTAAAAGGCTAAAGTTATAGTTCTTTATAAGCTAAAAAAGTTACTTAAAAAAAGAAAGTATATTAATATATAAAGATTAATCTCCTTTTTTAGTGTTATAGGTAAAGTATTAAAAGCAGTAGTAGTAGTATAAATTATTTATATAACTAAGGAGAGTAGTGCTCTTTTAAAGCTTTAAATAAATAACTATATTAATTATTTTATAGAGGTAGCCTTTATTATTTTAATAAAAGCTATATATATAGTGTAGCACTATAGTGGCACTATATTGCTTCTTTAGCTTAATATTTTAGCTGCCTTTAATATAGTATATTATATAAAACTTATCTATATAATAGTCTTTATTAATCTCTTTATATAAATAGTATACTAAACCTAAGCCTTTACTATATTATATAAAGCCTACTTTATATTTAATAACTAAATAGCAGCCCTTTATATAGTATTTATAGGGGTCCTTTAAGGGTTCTTTATATCTTTAATCCTTTTCCTTTTTTATATTACCTTACTTTATATTAAACTTATAATAGTTAACTCTATATTAATACTTAGCTTTTTTAATAATACTAATATCCTAATATATAGCTATATAATAAAGGAGACTTAAGCCTAACTTAAGACTGCTTAAGTAATCTATTAAAAATAGTTTTATAAATTAAGCCTAAAGTTTTATTTATAAAAAAGCGAATTTATTTACTTTAATAAAAAGAGATAGCTAATAATAATATTAATTTTAATTTAAAACTACAATAGTTTAGCTAATGTAGTTAGCTTATTTCTTTAGTGTTTAAATTTATTATAAACTTTAATAAAAGGCTTATTAGCTTAAGCTTATTATAAAACTAATATAGTAGTAACTTACCTTTACTACGCTCTCTATATTTACTTAAAGGTACTTACTATATAAGTTTAAACTCTTTTATACTTAAGTTATTTAAAGCTTTATTAACTATAGTATAGGCTTATATTATACCTTAATTAAATATAAAGGTATAGCTAAAAGTATTATTAAAGCCTTTACTATAAAGTAAATTTAATGCCTTTATACTATTACTAATATTTATAAAGCTATATTATAATCTTTAATTAAAACTAAAGCAGTAATCCTCCCTTTAAATCTATACTTTAATTACTATATTTAATAATTCTATAATAGAATTAAGGTAAATAAAATAGCTAATAAAATTTAAATAGTCTATATTTTAATAGTAACCTACCTTTAATATAGCACTTAATATAGAAAATACCTCTACATTAACTATATACTACTCTTAACTTAGCCTCTATTAAACCCTAGTATATTCTCTATATTTAAAACATAAGAGTTAGACTAAAAAGAGTAATAGCTTTAAAAATAAGCCTTAGTAGCCTACTAATGCTTAAGTTAGTATCTTACTATAGCTAAATAAAACCTAAACTTCTACTTTAAAAAAAAGGTACTTTAACTTTATTACTATTTTAATAAATTTAAAGTATTAGCCTTAATTTAGCTTTATACTAAAAAAATTAGCTTTAATTCCTTCTTCTACTTCTACTATATCTTTGATATAAACTTATTAATATACTACTACTAAGGTAACTATAAAGATATCTACTACTTTATTGTTTAATATTTTAAATATAACTATCTTTACCCTTTAGGGTTTAAAGTAGGCTTAATTTAGAACTTAAAGGAAATCTATACTGCCTTTAATTAGCTTAGCTTTATATAATGCCTAGTAAAGTAGCTCTTTAAAACTAATTACCTTCTACACTTTTAACTTACCCTTGCCCTATAGAAGGAATAGTAGTAAATAATAATACCTCTTAGTCCTTAATGTAGGCCTAATGTAGGCTCTCTTACCTCTACACCGCCTACTGCTAAGGCCTAATACAGTTCTATATTTAGCACCTATTAGATTAATAACTCTTAATAATTTAGCGTATAATAATTACTTAATCTAGTAATTAGCGTGCCCTTAGATTAATAGTGTAGCTATATTATAACCTATAACCTTCTATAACCTTCCACGCCCTTCTACATTACCTTACGTTCTGTAGTGTATAGCTAGTATACTACACCTCTTTTAATAACCTAACTTAGCTCTAAATAAAGCTTAATCTAAGCCTATAAAGTCCTTACCCCCCCCCTTTAAATTTAATATATTTTTATATACCTTTTTATATATACTACCTATACCCTTTACTAAACTTCTTTTAGTAACTATAGCTAAAGCCTAGCTAATAATATATTAATTTTTATAATAGGCACTATTTAAAGCTTAACTTAAGCCCTTTTAGTATCTATACCTACTATTATATATAGGTTTTCCCCCTTATCCTAAGGTTTTTCCTATATAGGTTACTAAGATAAGGTACTAACTAAGGGCTCTATGCCCCCTAAAGTAAATAAATGAATAAATGAATAAATAAATGAATAGCTTTTTTTAAAAGCTTTTTTTTATAGCTATAATTAAATATTTAAAATAATAACTTTTATTCCTTTTTATATTTAAATATTTATATTTATATTATTATAGCTTTTAATAAATATGTTAATACTTCTTTTTTTAGCTATATTTCTCTTTTTAAAGTAAAAAATAAAGTATATAGTAATTATATTTAAAAGGTAAATAATATTTATAATTAAGTTATTTATTTAAAATATTAAAAAAACTTTAATAATTTTTATTTTTTAATACTTTTTTTAAAAAAGAAATATACTTTTAAAAATATTAAAAGCCTTTTAATTAAAGTTATATTTAAATATAAAACTTTTATTATAAAAAATACTTTTATTATTATTATTGATATACTTTCTCCTTATTTTATATTAAGTTTATTGACTTTTATAATTTCGCCTACACTACTATAGTAATATAAAATTAACTTTAAACTACTTAAAAAGTATAAAAAAAGATTTTTTATATTTATTTACCTACCTCTCTCTTTAATAATATATTAATATTAAAGTATAAGTATAGTAAGTGCTAAAATATTAATAAATATCAATAATAAGAATTATAATAGCTTTACTTATAGCTAATATTACTTTAATATAAATTAAAGTAAATTTATAATAAAAATATATATTAACTTTATATTACCTTTAATATATAAGCTAATATTAAATTATTTTAAGGTTAAATATAAAGAATTAATAAAACTTATTTTAGTATTAATATTAAAAAACATATAAAATATTATCCTTTATATAAATAATATAGCTATAATATATAGCTAATATAACGCCTTTATATTTATTACTTTAAAGGCTTTTTTTACTTTTTTAAATATAATTATTATTTAAAACTTTAAATAAACTATTAAATAAATAATTAAAAAAGTAATTAATAATAGCTTGGTTATAAAATTAAGTTAAGGAAATATTATAATATAAAATATAATTATATTAATTGTTTTAACTTATATTATTACTATAGTAATATTACTTTAAATTTATTATAAAACTATTATTAAAAAATCTTTTATCTTTAAAGTAATTTAAAATAAATTCTTTAAAAATATTATTAAAGCTATTAACTATACTATAAAAATTAATATTATAATAGTAATATATTAACTTTGTAATAATAATATTATTATTACCTTTTATAATATAATAAAACTTTATATTAAAAATATAACTTAAATTTAAACTATATTTAACTTAAAAGTAATACTTAACTACTACTTTTTTAATATTATTATTAAAGGCTTCTTTATTTATTACTTTAAAAACTAAATAATAAATAAAAGTTTATAAAAGTTTATTAAAAATAATAGCTTAAAATTAATATAAATATAAATATAAAAACTTTATATAACCTTTATTAAATCTTCTTTAATTATTAAAATTAATAAAATTAAAGTAATTAATTATTTATATTACCTTAAAGTTTTTTATAAAATAAAAATATTTAAAGCTAAGTTATATAATAATACCTTTTATTTTTATTAATACTATAGCTACTTTTAATTAAAATATATTACTATATATTATAATATAATACTATACTATAGCTAATATAATATTAAATACTATAAAGCTAAAGAGTTAGCTTATTTAACCTTAATAAAGGTAATATAGAAATATTATATAAAAAGGATTTCGCCCGCACCGCTACAGCGACGCGGAATCGACTCTAAACCGCTTAAAAAAACTAGAAAACGATTTTTTATACCTATTTACTCCCCTCCTTAATAGTGTATTATTACTAAAGTATAGGTATAGTAAGTGCTAAGATATTAATAGATATTAACAGTAGAAATTATAGTAGCCTTACCTATAGTTAATATTACTTTAATATAAGCTAAGGTAAATTTATAATAAAACTATAAATTAAATCTATATTACCTTTAGTAAGTAAGCTAATATTAAATTATTTTAAGGTTAAATATAAAG
>SRPY01000754.1:0-16515 GCA_018360145.1 Claviceps africana
TTTTTTTTTTTTTTTTGGTCGTTTCGAAAAGTAATGAGAATCATGAATACTTTTGGCCGTTTGGTGCACGGCTTTGGGTTCCGCTCGAGGCTGTCGATTCTTTCTCGTGGTACTTTCGGGGGAACACGCAACACTGTATCGGCGCCTTCCATGGACTTTTTCCATCGCAAACGGCTCTCATCATGGGCACGTCTCAAGCCACCACCGTCTCTTGACATGCGAGAACCCCGTCCCGGCCACGCTCAGCGCATCGAAAGCACCGTCTACGCACCCGGCAACCCGTCGATGTGTTTGATGTCGTCGCACAGCATGCACGGCTCAGTCACCATCACGAGCCTGGCCCTCGGCACCCCTTGCCGACCCGGCGCGTGGTTCGTCCAGCAGGGTGCGAATGCGACTTTACGAGAACCCCGTGGCAGATACGAAGATGGCTACCGGGAAGAAGGAGAAGCCGTCTCGTCCAGGCAGGACTCGTGCCCCTTCCCCCCCCTGCCCTGTCGGGCTTTTTTGCTTGAGCCGAGCTCCCCATGGAGACGGCAATGCCATGGGAGTCTGTAGATCTGCCGAGGTTGATACCACCTGTAGCTGCGAGGCTGGTCCCCCGTGAGCAACGCATCTCGGACGTACAGGACCTGCCCCGGGGAGAGAAATGCAAGGCTGGGCCATGTACATCATGTGTAATTATATCGCGCCGTGTGACGAGATGCAAAGTGAGCTCGGCTATGCCGCGACGACTGAAGCCGTGAGCGTGCGTCGATGCAAAATAACAAGTCCTCTGGTGAGCGGAAGGGCGTCGTTGGACGGCGGGGAGGGCCGTGTTTTTTATCTTGTTCGGAGCGGGCCATGAGTGAGTGTCTTGAGCGGAGCAGCTCTGGATACCTGATTCGACGATTTAAAATAACAGGAAAAATTAAAGGCGAAAAAAAAAGAGAGAGAGACAAAAAAGGGGCCTTGGAGTCGTGGCAAGCATTGGATGCAGCGTCTTCCTCCGCAAAGCGGAACGTGGTCCATGAATCCGGGCACGCCGTCATGGCACGCCGCTGTGGACAGGTTAATTGCAGCATGGCGAGTTTTTTCACGACGACGGACTATTGACAAACGCAGGTCGGCTTACCACCCCTTAACGACCCCGGACGCATGAATAGACCGGCCGTGGCTCGCCATGGCGAATACTAGACGGAGACATGTTCCTTCGCACGCCACCGCCGGCTCCAGACTCCTGAGCGTCGGCTTTTTCAACAAGATGCGGCCGCGTCCCTTGAACGGCCCATGAGCGGATCAGGAGTCGCCCAAGCCATCACTTCTTGCGCAAACATTAACAAGACAGTCGATTCTCCTCATCTACCGACTTCAGTCCGCTCTGCTCTATTGCCCAGTCCTGGCTGCCATGGCTGAAGCGCCACGGAATGTAGAGACTGGGCATTCATCTCATTTCCTCGGCCGCACTCTGTGGTACATGCGCCCGAGCCTGGCTGGTTTTCCGCCGCGAATGTGCAAAAGGGCGTCCGGGGTTATTGCTTCTCTCTCTCTCTGACATTTTTTAATTTTATAAATATAACTATTCTTTTCTTTTCTTTTTCCTTTTTCCTATTCTTTTCTTTCTTTTTTCTCTTTCTTTTTTTTTTACTTTTTTTTTTCTTTTCTTTTCTTTTCTTTTCTTTTCTTTTCTTTTCTTTTCTTTTCTTTTCTTTTCTTTTCTTTTCTTTTCTTTTCTTTTCTTTTCTTCTCTCTCCCTCCCTCCCTCCCTCCCTCCCTCTCTTTCTTTCTTACGTGCCACGACAAGGCAGGCTGTCCGGCAATGGCAAAGAGCCGCAAAACTCGACACGCCGCTGCTCGAGGCCAGCTTTCAACTGTGCATGGTTAAAGACGTGCCATCCGTCCGGTGTGGGTGACGTCGACGTCGGGATTGTGGAAATGATGGCTTGTGTGCGGTGCATGCTGCGGTGCATGCTCTTATTGTAGTGCGTACATGTTGCATATTGCATGTAATATGTAATATGTAATACATGTTGTATGTACATACAACAACAACAACAACAACCACCACCACGAGGAGTGCCTGTGCACGCATTCCCACAGCTCCCGCCGAGGTCAACAGGGGTTCCAGGCCCGTTCATCTTGCCAAGAACGAATGAGCTGGTAGCGCGGGCGTACTATTGCATCGTGGTAATTTCAGAAAAAATGTAAAACCCCACGGGGGGCCGCGCCTCACCCCACGGCGATGCAAGGGCGATTCGATTTCCACGGACTGGACGTGCAACTCGCGATGCAGTTTCGTCCGCCTTCTGCATCCGGCCACACGATGCGTCGACAATGCGGCCCTTGTTGGTTTGGTGCCGTCTGGTGCGCGCAGAGGTCCAGACGCACGCGGTCGGTGCTCAGGACCGAGGGTACTCGGGAGCAGGCTTGAGGCATGAGATGGACAAAGCTGCTGCTTTTTGCCAAGGGGCCCGGTGGCTTCCTCGATGGCTTCCTCGATGGCTTCCTCGATCGGCTCTGCGCGTGTCACTAGTAGGTAGGTAGACAAGACAGGACAGCCGAACCAAGAAACGACACGACACGACACGACACGACGGGGACCGGGCCAGACTCTACGAGGAATCCGGCAGTAAAAGGGACAAGGCCCACGCGCCAAGAGTACGTCAAGCACTCGCCTACCTCCTAGTTGGTACTAGGTACCCATCGCATGTCGATAGGTAGCGTGGCGGCACCTACCAAGTTAGCACTAGCGCCAGCGCCACACGGCTGCAGGAACAGACGACATCACCACACGCCATCTTGTCCGGACGCCAAGGCACCAGAGACGCAGAAGATGACTTACTTCCATCCGCAAATGTAGCCATCGCATCATCGGACCCATGGACGCCGACTCTGGTGCTCAGGGCATCAGCAAGTCGGTAAGTCGAGGACCTAGATCAGGCTGGATCAGGGACAGGGGCAGGACCAGGACCAGGCGCCACGGAGCCTCAGCCATCTTCCACGCCCATGGACTGCAGGCAGCTGAGTCAACCAGATTGAATGTTGCCAGTGCCATGGTTACCGCGCTGCTGCGGCTGCCCGCCTCGCGCAGCGGCCAATCAGCCACCAGGTCGTCTGCTCCTGCCCGCTTTTGGAACCCTTGCGTTGGGCCAGCCATTTTTTTTTTTGATTTGGCAGGCGCCACCCTCAAGCTTGTGCCAGACATGGAGGTTGGCAGCAGTCAGCCCCTCTTCCCCTTCTCCCCCCCCCCGAAAGGGCCCCGGCCCCCTACTAGCGCCTCCCATGCCAGCTCCCGCAAGCAGCCAATGGATGCCGCCCTAGCCCAGCCTGCTAGTTAGCCTCCCGCCAGCTGGCAGCTCAAGCTGGGCAGATGCCCAAACCTGTTTATCCCCCCAACTCCCATGTCCACGCCAATTCCAAACAGCTGCCACACCCACCAGACCCTCAAATCCTGACATTTCGAGATCCCCAAGGAGTTGTTGTCGGTCCAGTCCAGCCCTGCGACGGCACTTGCAATATCACGGCCAACCCTCCCGCCCGGCGCCCTTCCACGATACAGACAGACGACTCTCCAAAGGCGTGACTCGACTGAGCTCTCTCTCGCTCTCGCTCGCTTCGTCTCCCTCAATCTGTCGCTCTCGCCATCGACATCTCGCCACCACCAAGTACGTCAAGTGCTTCGCTTCCCTCCTGGCTCCTCAATTAAACCAGTATATCGAAGCCTCCGCTCGTACAGCCAGGCTCTCCATCCCTGCAACCATACAACGACAGGCCAACGACCACCATCCCTTCATTCATTTCGGGGTTTGCTCAACCTCAATTTTTTTCATCGCTCAATACGCCCCTAAGAAATAAAGAGAATTTGCCGACGCACCACGGGCATCGCGTTGCAGATAATTTCCGAGTCAGGGCGGTCCGACGAGACCAAGGCCGCCAGCCGAGTCCATCGACGAATCGACCCCGATCTCCGGCCTGGTTGATCTGTAAACGACTGCTCGGGGGTCTCGCGTCGGAGTCTTAACTGTCGTTTCGAGAATTTGACCTCGGGACCGAGCTGTAAATCGTCCGAAACATTTACCATGGGGTCAACGGATTTCGGCAATTTCAATGTATGTTACGCTCTTTTGGCTTCTGTTCTGGCTCGAGCGGCGGTCAATGGCAGATGGTGTTTGTATGATGCACGGCTAACAAGAGCGCGATAGGACTTCTGCAAGGACTCCACTTTGCCTGTGTGCAATGTAAGAAGACTTATGCCTCCAAGTAGGCCAACTTTCGCAGGAACGATTGAGCTGACATTGGCTTTTCTTTTCTTCCTCTGCGGCAGCTCTTTTCGGGACCAGCCCACGACCAGAATGGACCATGGGGCGGTTGCCAACTACGAGGGATCCCCTTGAACGGAGACCGTTACTTAGGGAATCTGGGTTCGATTCTTCTTTCCGCCATTGCTGTTGGGGTATCCATCCTGCTTCTGCTCAGATCTGAGCGAAAAAGAGCCGCGGTTGGACGAAGGTACGCGAGCGCGATTGTGAAATCCCCTTTGTCTCTGTTCATGCATCATGTGTACATATGTACGGACGTCAACAACTGACAGCGCGTTTTCATTCTTTATTTTTTTTTCGGCACAGGGAGATGCAATTGTTCCTCATTGGCTACATTCTCATCAGTATCTGCCAAATCTTTTCAATTGGCGAGTTCCCGCTCAACTCGACTGTTCGCGTGGTATGGAGTCTTCCCATCTCCTGTGTGCATGTTTGTGTGTTTGCTGCTCAATCGCCAATCAGTACTAACCCTTGCACAGGTATTCAGTGCCATTCACATTGGCCTGATCATTGCTACCACCTGGCTTCTCATGATGAACGCTGTTGTTGGGTACCAGCTCATTGACGACGGCACAGCCCTCTCCGTTGGTCTCCTTGCCATCTCTGCCGCAGTCTTGTTTATCGGCACTGGTTACATCGCTTTGGACACGGGTCTTCAATGGACCAAGTACTGGAATAGCAGTTATGAGCTGCCCAACCGGAACGCCGCCCTATATGTCCTCTACCAGCTGATGCCCCTCATCTTCCTGGTCGCCTTCTTCGTCTTGGAAACGATTCTAGTCTTGCGCATTCTTGGGGAGCTTCGACCCATGGTTTACCTAATCGCCGCCACGCTATTGTTTGCCCTCGGCCAAATCTTCAATTATGCCATTAGCCAATACATTTGTGACGGTACTCGTGGCAAAATTGACGGATCCTTGTTCGAGATCTTTTTCACACTGCTCGCCGTGGTAGCTGTGTGGATCTTTTGGTCAAGTATTACCGAGGACGATTGGCCGATGCAGACTACTACCTCGTATGAGTAATGGTGAAACGTGATGTGCCAATCCTTGGAGTTTACACTGGTTTATCCTTTTTTCTTTTCCTTCTCGTTATTTCTCCTTATCTCCTTTTTTAAAAATTCTTTTTTATTTATTTATTTTTATTTCTTAATTTTTTTTCCTTTTCTTTTTTTTTTCCCACTGTTTTTCTTATTTTTTATACTTGGCCTTTTTCTTCATTTTTGCCCCCGGGCATGGCGTTCAACGGCGAACGGTATACCAATTTCTTTTCCTACTGTTCGTCATCTTCCACAGAAACGGACGACTCCATTCGTGGTTAGACAACACATGTGTTTGATGGATTGCACGACTCTTCTCATTAATATTTGGACTGGACGAACGAAGCGATTTGACCACGTATGGCTTGCTGGGCAGTAATGCGACATTTGCATGAAAACGAAAAGGAAGAAGACGAAGAAGCAATACAAAAAAAAAGCGACAGGGACTTTTTTTCATTGGATACCCGGATACCTGGAAACACAACGAGGGCTGTGCCTGCATACGAGCTTTTGCCCGTGTATTACGCTAACGAACAGGAGCTCTAACGGGAGACAATCTAGGGCGCTATGAACACGGACAAGAAGGAGGAGGACGGAAAAGAAAATCCAGGATTTGGATCATGACTTGGAGTTCAACAATGCCCCAACCCCCGCGACCTTGCCAGAACGGTGCGGTTGTGTTTAATTCTAGAAACGATTGTCGTATCACAATACCCCAACTAGCGACTTAAACTTAATGAAGTCCGATTTGTACATATATATATTCGTTTCGGCCCAGTTTCATGTTGTGAGATTCGAATGTGTAAAGTTTTTTTTTTATAAAAAAAAAAAAGGGGGGGGTTCATGTGTGTGGATAGACATGCCAAAGCCTGCAGATAAACGAAAGGAATGGCCTAAATTTGTTTGGACGGCTATAATTGAGTATTCACGGAATGAGTTGTGCTGAAACGAGGTTGATTTCGTCTCTGCTGTCATTGGTGATGATTGGTGGGGAAGCTTAGGAAGCTTACCCTGGTCCTTCTTGCTTGGTGTGTTCTGGTGGAGACATGGATGGACAAGGCTGCATGCACTCAGAACAGCTTCGAGCCTCGTTTGTTTCTTCTACCAACTCTTTACGGCCGCGCCTTTCCCCCGGTATATCACGACTTGTGCAGCTTGGATTGGACAGTACTGGGGCTGTGCACCAAGAAACGGAACCGAAATCGGAAAAGCCACGCAGATCTCTCCATCAGGCGGCACGGAGCTCACGTTTCCCTCCAACGCGTCCACGCTTCGCTCCAAAACCATGGCCGACTCGGACGGCGAGTTTGTCGCCGACGGCATGTCGGACGACGACATGCTCGACCACCGAGTCACCGACGACGACGGGCCGTCGTCGCGCAACAACGGCGGCAGCGGCAACAAGTCTGGCCGGTCCGGAAAACGAAAAAAAGGCGCCAACAGCGCGCAGGCATGGGAGAAGTCGAAGCGGACCTGGGAAACGAACCTCCCCGAAGAGGACCAGGATGGCGTCCTGAACCTCACGCTGCTCGAGGCGGAGAAGCGACGCAGGCTGATGCGCGACACGACGCCCCTGCAGAGGGGCATCATACGACACATGATTCTGGTCCTAGACATGTCGTTTGCCATGACGGAGAAGGACCTGCTGCCGACGCGGTATCGACTGACCGTCAGCTACGCCGTGGCGTTTGTCAAGGAGTACTTTGAGCAGAACCCCATTTCGCAGCTGGGCATCGTGGGCATGAGAGACGGCGTGGCCGTGCGCATCAGCGAGCTGGGCGGGAATCCGGCGGACCATGTCGAGCGTTTGAGGGCCGTCGAGGGGTGGGAGGCACAGGGCAATCCTAGTCTGCAGAATGCGTTGGAGATGTGTCGTGGTGCGCTTTTGTAGGTGGTCTTGTTCCCCTTGCTCGTCTTTCTTCTCTTTTGTTTCTTTTTTTTTTTCTTTTTTTCCACGCCCTCATTTCTGCCCACGCACCCCGCCTTCTACAAGATGCTCGCCACCATACCGTCTATGCATTGACAACGATCAAAAGAACGACTAATTCATGGTTTGGGCGCGCGGTTTCATAGCCACGCACCGTCACATGGCACCCGAGAAGTTCTCATCATCTACGGAGCTCTGCTGTCGAGCGATCCTGGCGACATCCACGAGACGATTGCGCATCTGGTCGCGGACAGGGTACGGGTTTCGATTGTCGGGCTCTCGGCGCAGGTAGCCATTTGCGCCGAGTTGTGCGCGCGCACCAATGCCGGAGACAACTCGCAGTACAACGTGGCCATGGACGAGGTTCACTTCCGCGACCTGTTCATGGCCAGCACAACGCCTCCCGTGACGAGGACCAAGGAGCAGAGCACGGCCAGTCTATTGATGATGGGGTTCCCGTCTCGAACGCTGGCGCCGAGCGGAAGCATCAGTCTCTGCGCCTGCCACAGCAAGCCGATCCGCGAAGGGTACGTCTGCACGCGGTGCTCGGCCCGCGTGTGCCGCCTGCCTGCTGAGTGCCCGGCCTGTGGCCTGACGCTCATTCTATCCACGCATCTGGCCCGGTCGTACCACCATCTGTTCCCGCTGCGGAACTGGGTCGAGGTGTCGTGGCAGGAGGCCCGGCGGTCCGCGGCCTGCTTCTCGTGCCTGTGCCCGTTCCCGGACGTCCCGCGGGACAAGACCATGACGGCCACCAACGGGGGGGACAAGGCCAAGCCGAAGGCCAAGGGGGCGGGTGTCAGCGAGAGCGGCCGCTACGCATGCCAGGTCTGCGGGCATCACTTTTGCATCGACTGCGACGTCTTTGCCCACGAGGTCATCCACAACTGCCCGGGATGCCAGAGCGGCCACGGCACGGGACGGGACGGCGAGACGGGCGATGCGCTGGGCCTGAACGGTACGTCTGCCGGGGCGAACGGAGCCATGGACGTGGACGCGGACGCGGACTTGTGAAGGGGGTAAAGGCGTGGCGTTTAGGTACGTATGATTTGTGTTTTCCTTCTTCTTTTCTTCTTCTTTTCTTCTTCTTTTCTTCTTCTTTTCTTCTTCTTTTCTTCTTCTTTTCTTCTTCTTTTCTTCTTCTTTTCTTCTTCTTCCTTTTTGTTCTCTTTTTCTGCGTTCTTTCCACGTCTTTTTGTTATTTTTAGAACCTCATAAACAGGTCAAGGTCGGCAACGAAAGCGAATTGATTTTTTTTTCTTAAATTTAAAGTACACCTACTATAAATGTTATATGCATAGGGCGGGTTATAGAGCCTTGGTTGCTGTAGTTTTTCTTTTTCTTTCTTTTCTTTTTTTCTTTTTCTCTTCTTTATTTATTATATTGTCTTTTTCTTTTCTATTTTTTCCTCTTTTCCTTTCCTTTTCCTTTTTTGTACTTCATCTTTTCTTTCCTTCTGCGTCTACCACTCAGGCCCGTCATCGTGGTCGATACCTCCGAACAACGGCAGGTGCGGAAGCGGGCATTGGAGCAAAGACTGGCCGCACGTGTCTCGGTTCTGCTATACCATTTCCCGTGGACGGTGCATCCGCCATCTAAACATCATGGCCCCAGGTTGGACAGCAAGAACACCTGAACTTGGGTCATGGAAAGCACAATTTTATTTGTGATCGTGAGCTCGTTTATGCATAGTGGAATTGGAAAAAGAAGACAAAGTTGAAAGACAAAAGACGAAAGACGAAAACCGTGAACAAGACTCCTGACATGAAAAAAAAAGAATAACAACAACAACAACAAGAAAAAAGACTGCAGAATCCCCTTATTCTTCACAAATTCCCTCTCTCGGCCTGCTCCCGCTCAATCGCCTCAAACAGGCTCTTGAAATTGCCGGCGCCAAAGCCGTCAAAGTCGTTGCGCTGGATAATCTCGATGAAGACGGTGGGCCGGTCCATCAGGGGCTTCGTGAACAGCTGCAGCAGGTAGCCGCCCTCGTCATAGTCAATCAGGATGTTGAGGCGCTCGAGGGTGTCGAGATCCTCGCGGAGGGCCCAGCTGCGCCTCTCCGTCTTGAGCCGCTGGCGCATGGTGTGGTAGTACGAGGGCGGAACGGCGATGAATTCGACGCCCCGGGCGCGCAGGCTTGTGACGGCGTCGATGATGTCGTGCGTCAGGAGGGCAATGTGCTGGACGCCGGGGCCGGCGTTGAAGAGGACGTACTCCTCGATCTGGGACTTCTTCTTGCCGGCGGCGGGCTCGTTGATGGGCATCTTGACGAGGTTGTTGGGCGAGGCCATGACAATGGAGGACAGGGCGCTGAAGTCGGTGCAGATCTGCTTGTCGTCGACGGACCAGAAGCGGTGGAAGGAGAGGCAGCGCTCGTAAAAGGCGCAGGCCGAGACCATGCCGTCCCAGTCCTGGTTGCCGACGCAGTGATCGATGCGGACGAGCCGCACGTCGGGCGCCCGCACCGTCGCGGGGGAGTTCGTGGCGGCGCGGAAGCCCGGGAGGAACGGGCCGGAGTAGCGGCCTCTCTGGACGAGCGTGTGCGTCGTGTCGCCGTACGTGCGGATCACGGCCGTGACGACGCCGCCGTCCCTGTCGTCGTCGAGCAGCACCCTCGGCTCCTGCACCGCGACGGCCCCCTCCCCGACAGCCTTGCGGTACACGCCCTCGACGTCGTCCACGGCAAAGGCCACGTCCTTGACGGCATCGCCGTGCCGCTCCAGGTGCGCGTGCATGTCGCGCAGGAGCTGCAGGTCCTCGGGGGTCATGGCCTCCCCGTCGGGCAGATGCGCCGCCGACCGCAGCGGCGACGTGAAGACGAAGCGCACGTCGCGGTTGGCGACCACGTACGACGCGAAGTAGCGGCTGCCCGTCTCGAGACCCCGGTAGGCAACATGCTCGAAGCCGAAGAGGTGGACGTAGTAGGCCGCCGCCTGCTTGGCGTTGCCCACCCACCAGGTTACGTGGTCGTAGCCGGTGAAGCTGTCCGCCGAGGGGTTCGAAACAGCATGTTGCTGAGAGGACGATGAGTCCGCCGACGGCGCCATTACGTTATGTGGTGTACCGTACCTCCCTATCCAGCCTCGGCAACAACAATCCGACCTCGTTTCAACAACGTCCTTTCCTCACCGGCAAGTATTCAACGTAAAGGGGGGGGGGATGATCCGTAGAACTATCACACGGTCCGCAGCGCAACTCGCCAGCAAAGAAAAAAAAGTCCAGTCAAGACAAATGTTTGGGATCACATAAAAAAAGGAGAACGCGGTATGAAGAAGAGCAGGAGAAGAAAAAAAGGAGAGAGGACATCCGCCTGCGATTCTCGCCTCTCCCCCCTCTCTCTTATATGGAATGGCGTTGCCGTACGTGGGCGGCGGTTTCTGACACTTATTCGCATGTCATCGCGGCGGAACGATGCCGCGCGGGGTGATTCCGCGGGTCGGGTGGAACGGGTGGGCGCGGAACGGGGGCTCGGCGCCGCGGCTACATGGGAGGGATTTTTTATTTTATTTTATTTTTTTGCTTTTTTTCTTTTCCCTTTTTTTTTGTGCAAGGTTATTTATTTACTTATTGCTCATCTTCTTTGCTACATGTGTCATCTGATGGGCATGCAACGCGGCGGCAAGGCGTGCAGCGGAAAACGTCACGCCATAGTACAGTGAGTCCAGGTAATCCCAAGCATTTTCCCATACAACTGTGGTGTGAAATGTTTCGGAATTACTTACGACCCACTGTAGCAGCAGAATCCAAAGCCGAACCCTCCAGCCGTGTTTTGCTAGTCGCGCGGCTGCCCCACTACGACGTCGCTTAACAGCCTAGCGTAGTAGCAGGAGAGTTAAAGTACAAATATATATCCTATATTTACCTCTATATACTATCTTACTCTTGTACACATTTGCCTTTGTGCACTCTATTTACCTTTATACACTCTATTTACCTTTGAGTGCTATATAGCTTTAAGGGGGGTTTTATAAAGAAAGTGTCACTTAGCCTATAACCGGCCGGTTGAGTGGAACAGCCGCGCGAATGGCGAAACTCGTCCGGGCCGTGTCGGCTATCCCTTTGAGTGCGCGAAGGCGCCAGGTACCGAAAGGGGCTTATAAGCTAGGTACTTGGTAATTAGCAAGGCTAAAGAAAGGGGTACATGGTTTATCGTAGGAGACACGCGTCACGAATATGAATATCCTCCTAGTACATACAGCGCGCTACATCAATTTATACAGACGAAGCGCGGAATAAACAAGTCACTCCCTGTACTGCTCCAGGTGTGTGTCCCGTGACCTCATCGGCGGCCTGCAGGACTCGCGGTAAACATGCTTCAAGGACATGTCTGTTGGTATATACATCGATTCTTCATTATGAAAGAGGACCGCAGGGACTTGTTGCAAAACATGCTTCATGGAACATGTCTGTCGCGCATGTCCCCATCCATCTGTTACAAATGAGCACCGGGACTCGCGGACAATGCATCTCTGACGCGCTGCGTTTTATTTTTTTTTTTTTTTTTTGTCGGTATACACATTATGGACTGAACGCGGGACGGCTTCCCTGATGCGGGACGGTGTCGAAACTTTTCCTTCCCGTCGCACGTTACGCTTCTCGGACAAGGTCCGAACCTGGCTGTTACGGCTCCGCCGGGGAAACACTCCCTTTATAGGAGGCTTCCCATAACCACTGGGTAGAGAGTCAAGTTGACGCTTTTATTAACGTTGTGTCGGGCCAAGACGTGTCACAGGAGTGGGTGGGTACGTGGAGGAAAGCATCGTGGCCTGCAGAGGGATGTAGCCCCCCTGACATGATGAACCATTGGATCAAAGGGTGTATATAAGAAAAGGTGTCCTGTCCGTAGATGGCTTTTCTCAACACCGGCGTTTCTTCATCGCTTGTCGGGAAATCTAATTTGATTTACCCGGTCGCTGCCGTGTGGCTTTTACCTCTATTGCGCGTTGTGCCAGAGTTGCAATTTTGTTTACGACATCTTCTCTTTTCTTGACTTTTCCCTTTGCAGACTATTTGGTAAAATTGAGGGCATTTGGATGAGCCTATTTTTTCATCGCCTTGCCTTGCGTGGGACGTGGTTGGGCAATTTATCGCGACTCATCGATTGTTTGGGTGGGGGGGGGGGCACACTGCCTTTCTTGCGGTTGTCTTTTCTTGGGCCGACACAACATTTTGAACACTAGTGTAACTTGTATTCCTTGCCTTGCGACCTTATAAAGCATCCCGCTTGTTGCGCGGATACCAAGTACCTAAGTACTTAGGTATTTACATGTGGTCTTCAGCACGTAACAGCTACGCCTAGGTATCCCCCGCTTTCCTTCAGCCTCCTATTTACAACTTAAGTACGAGATTAAATTTCGTAACCCCCAACTTAGTATATGAATTGTTTTATTTAGAAAGGTAAGTAGGTAGGTACGTAGTGCTGTGTACCCCTTGATGCGTCCAGTACTTGTAGAATAGAACAAATTACTGTGTACACGAGGTACCCTGTGTGCCTACATTTCATTGGATACTGAAGTGGGTCGGTACGTACATGTAGCCTTCTCGGCATGGAGTACGGAGCTTAAGCCGCGTGTGGCCAGGGCGTTGCAGAGAACCGGTTCCGTTCCGCCTGGAGCGCGCGTCCATCAATCCGGCGGCGGTGCAGAGGCGGCCCGGCTTAACGGGTCGGGGGCTGCGTCGTCCACGTCGCATGCTGCGGCCGGATATATCTTGACGGGGTTGACGGACAAGCGCCAGGCTGCGAACACGCTTCATTCTTCGTATCTTCCTTTCTTCGTCTCTCGTCTCTCACGCCTCCCACCCATCTCCCCACCCATCTCCCCGCCCATCTCCCCGCCTGCCCACTTCACCCTTCCAACCTCGCGCTTGATTATTCCCCTTTGTTCCCAGCCATGGCCGACGTCGACTTGAGCACGCGCGACGTCAACGTCCTGGAGAAGATCAGGGACCCCGAGTCCAACCCGGCCGCCGGCGTCGTCCTAGACGATTCGCTCCCCCGCGACCCCCACGTCACGGCCTCGGCCGACTACGACGGCCTCGTGTCGCGCGAGCGAGCCATCATCCGCGCAATCCAGTCGATCGAGACACAGTGGACCGACTCGCAGTCCCCAGACGCAAACGAGGCCGCCGTTCGGGGCTATGCGCAGTGCCGCGCCGACCTAGATGCCCTGGTCGCCGAGTTCCCTCACTACGCCAGCGCCCGCAACAACCGCGCCCAGATCATGCGGCGCCTCTACGGAGATGCCATGCTGCTCGACTGGACCACCGACGTGCCCCTCCCGCTGGTTGAGCAGCCCGACCCGGCCGAGAAGCAGGCCGCCGCCCTCAGCGCCCTCGACGACCTGGACAAATCCATCCAGCTGCTCTCCCCGGCCACGCCGTCGACCCCCGTCTCGCCCCAGGCCGCGCGCACCCTCTCCATGGCCTACACTCAACGCGCGGCAATATACCTGCGCACATCCAAGCTCCTCCCGCACCGCGCGCTGCATGTCCACGGCGGCCGGGTCGAAGCGCGCTGGTCTCGCGTCGACTTCGAGCAGGCCGCCTCGCACGATTTGGCCCGCGGCGGCCGCTACGGCAACCCAGTTGCAAAGGGCCTCGCCGTGAGCGTGAATCCCACTGCCAAGCTGTGCGGCCAGATCGTCCGGGAGGCCATGAAGAAGGAGTACGCGCCCATCTTTAGTGGCCAAGGGGCGTGACGGGCGTGCGAGCTTCATATGGGGGAAAAGGCGACATTGGAGTGGTTTGGTCATTTTTCTCGCAAGCGCAGCGGAGTAGCTTTTTTTTTTTTAAATGCTTATTGTATTTGGAGGGTTATTTTCGTTGGGGTTTGATCATTGTATCCTGATGGTTATTTCCGCGCTGGACCGAATTGTCACCCTCTTGTATAGTCACAATCAGGCCGTGAAGGCAGCAAGGAATGAATATCCGAAAAAAAATGTCCTCGCTTTCGTTTAAGCTGATTTCGTAGATAAGCCGATGCGCCTGCCAAAAAAAAAAAAAAAAAAAAAAAAAAAAAAAAAAAAAAAAAAAAAAAAAAAAAAAAAAAAAACGAGTCAGCATACCATTCGACCATGAGACCGGCGAACCTTTGCCGTAACGCACCTCAAGCCATTGTCAATCGTCTGCCGAGTCGTGTACCCTTTGGCCTTTTCCTCACGATTGATGCGCATCGCCGCCGCCGAGACGCCTATGAAGACGGCAAAGATGGGATCGGCGACCCGAGAGATGATGTATGCCGGTGCAGGCATCATGGAGGCTGATTGCTACAACTGAAGGAAGTCCCAAGTCTGGGAGTGTAATTGTTCTTTTTTTTTTTTTCCCCTAGAATATTGCAAGATGCCGAGACAGCCAGATGAGCTTCGACAGAGGGCGGGTCTAGCCTCCCAACGACAACGGGCTCCACCCGGACGACCGCAAGCCCAAGAACCCCATATTCTCAATCACGTGACTGCGCACATGCGGCTCGCTTGCCCCCAAAAATTGCCAAACCCACAAACCGCCCGAATTTTGCACAGGAATTTGTGCCATTTACGGAGCACGACGTCGAAACCTCTCCCACCCCAACTAACCCCCCTCCGACCACACAGCAGGACAAGACCAAGAGAAGAAAATGAAGTTCCTCAAGGTCGGCCGAGTCGCCATCATCACCCGCGGCCGATATGCCGGCAAGAAGGTACGATTCTGTGACAGATGCGCAAGGAGAGACATACGAGGAAGAAGAAGAAGAAGAAGAAGAAGAAGAAGAGGATGTATACGAGGTCCTCGTCCAGGCCGATGCGACGCAAAGACCTTTGTTCCCTTGGACAGCTACATGAAGGAAGAAGTGTCATGCCATGATCCGACTCGACGACGATAGCATACATGCTATGTGCAATCTTGTTCAAACGTGTCCCGACAACCACGCAGCGTCAACTTCACCCGACGCCACTGCAATCTGCATGCACGCACTCCGGGAGCCGAGAAACCCTCAATCAACTCTTCGTCTTCTCCTTCTTCGTCTTCTTTCTCTTCCTTGGCCTTGCGCCCCCGTCATTCAAGTCGTGCGACTCCCCCACTAACCCTCCACTCCGCAAATAGGTCGTCATCGTCCAGCCCGTCGACAACGGCAACAAGCCTCACCCCTTCGGCCACGCCGTCGTCGCCGGCATCGAGCGCTACCCTTCCAAGATCACCCGCCGCATGTCCAAGACCCGCCAGGAGAAGCGATCAAAGATCAAGCCCTTCATCAAGGTCATCAACTACAACCACCTCATGCCCACGCGATACACCCTGGAGCTCGAGGGTCTCAAGGGCGCCATCTCAGCCGACACCTTCAAGGAGGTCTCCCAGCGCGAGGACGCCAAGAAGAATGTCAAGAAGGTGCTGGAGGACCGCTACACGAGCGGCAAGAACCGATGGTTCTTTACTCCTCTGCGTACGTTTTCATCATCCGGTCCCCCCCCTTTGTCTTTGCTTGTGTTCTTTTTTTTTTCTTTTTGGTTTTCCCCTGTTTCTTTGGTGTCCAAGTTTCATCGGGGACATGGTTTCACAAAAGCAAAGAGCATGTTGCCAATTACGCAAAACGCGCCCCTCGGCGCGCTCAACATGGCCGTTTCGCAGAACGCCCCGCAGATTCTCCAAATTCCCTTTCACCATTTGCACACAAACCCTTTCGCACTATCCCTCCCACATGACCTTCTAGCCCCCCCCCGCCGCTGACCACCACGAACAGGCTTTTAAATCATTTCATTCAAAATACGGGGACACGGACATTGGGCGGAACCTGGGGCAAATGTAAACAGCACATGAATTTACTTTTTTTTTAGCAAGACAACCCAAAAAGAAAAGAAAACCTCTGCACACAATTCACGCGGCATGGTTTTTTTTCCTTCCTCCTCTTTTCCATGCAAGACCTCCGGGGGGTATAGATTTTAAATGGCCATGATGGAGATTCTAAATGCGCTCAAGATTTTCCCGTATGTCACCATGACGGAGTGTTAATGTGGCGTCTTGTCACAAATGTTTCTATTCTATGAATGAGGAAAGCGCTTTCTCCGTACACCTAAGAATTTGTAAACCATGTTTAATTATGCCCATCACAATGTTTTGTCTATCCTATTATTGCTTTTTTTTTCTTTTTTTGCGTTTTCCCTTTTTTGTTCTATTCTTTTTTTTTTTTTTTTTTTTTTTTTTTTTTTTTTTTTTTTTTTTTTTTTTTTTTTTTTTTTTTTTTTTTTTTTTTTTTTTTTTTTTTTTTTTTTTTTTTT